>JAOXOE010029511.1:0-14365 GCA_028565055.1 Phoeniculus purpureus
CTGTGGCAGGGGGATTGGACTAGATGATCTTTCAAGGTCTCTTCTAATCCCTAATGTCCTGTGATTCTGTGAGTAAGTGCTACAGGGTACGTGCTGCAGATGCACATATTTGTGCATTCCCACACACGCACTTGTCAAGAGGCACAAGACCAGGAGATTCCTTCCCAGGCTGAATAAAAAGCAGCTGGGCATCTCACTTGTTTATAAATCAGGCTGAAAGCACAGGTTATTTTACTTTCAGGTACTTACCCTAATTTCTAACCGTAATTAATTCATGGCTCGTTTATACTCATTTGTCCTTGTGCCAATATTTTACTGGCTGCTTAAGTAATTTTTCTCTCCCTTCGTGTTTACATACCCAGATATATTTATAGGCAACAGTCATATCCCTTCTTAGCTATTGTTTTGAGAAGCTGAGCAAGCCAAGCTCTTTTAATCTCTGCTTGTAAAATAAATTATCATTTATATTGCTCAAGCACACTTGTTTACTGTGAGGTTATTTTTGTTCTGGCCTGTGCTTTAATTATTCTTTGACTTTCTTATTTGTTAGAGGCAAACAAGAAAAAAAAACCACAGGCAGTATTTTCTGTGCAAAACCCAGGGCTGGGACTCACTGGACTGGATCAGGAATGGGGTATAACCAGCAGGAGCAGGGAGGTGATGGTGCCCCTGCACTCTGCACTTGTCAGACTGCACCTTGAGTACTGGGTCCAGTTTTGGGTGCCACAGGACATTGACATGCTGGAGTGCGGCCAGAGAAGGGCAACAAGGCTGGTGAGGGGCTGTGGCAGACTGGGACTATGAAGAGCGGCTGAAGGAACTGGGGTTATTGAGTCTAGAGAAGAGGAGGCTGAGAGGAGACCTTCTTGCTCTCTACAGCTACCTAAAAGCAGGTTGTAGAGAGGCTGATGCTGGTCTCTTCTCCCAAATTACTAATGATAGGGCGAGCAGAAATGGCCTCAAGTTGCATGAGGGTAGGTTTAGATTGGATGTTAGGAAGAAGTTCTTTCCTGAGAGAGTGGTTGGGCACTGGAAGAGGCTGCCCAGGGAGGTGGTGAAATCACCATCCCTGGAGGTGTTTAAAAACCGAGTAGCTCAAGCACTTGAGGCCATGGTCTGGGGGTTCTGGAGCTGTTGTGCTGAGGGCTGGACTTGCTGATCCTGGAGGTCCTTTCCAGCCAGGGTGATTCTGTGATTCTATGATTTAACAAAGTTTTAACAGTAAATGTGGGTTTTTAACAAGATATGACGGCAAGGCACATCATTGTTTGCTGCATGGAGGACAGGGTCACACAAAGCTGTCAGGAGACCCTCCCACTTAAAAACCTCTATGTGCAGTTAATCTTAAATACTACCTTAATGCAACTTCAGCATTTTGCAGGCTATTGGTCTCTTACTGACATTGTGTTGCCACAAGGAATCACCGAAAAAGAGACCAGAGTAAGAGTTGTGTTGATGGGGTGAAACACACTGTCACAGGCAAGGCATCCTCTCTTGGAGGAGGTAATTGTCTTCTAGGTGTGATGGGTTTGACTGAACCATAGCAATGCTTGTCAGGGAGAATAAGGAGTTCTGAACTGCAGCTATGTAAGATTCAGTAGACATAGAGTTAACCGTGGATGTTAACCGTCAGATAGAGCAGGCTTTTGCTTACTCCTGTTTTGTGCTGCACTGGTGCAGTGCAGTGTCATGCAACTGTAGCAGCTATGGAAGAACTATGGGGACACACAATCACTGAGGCTGGAAAAGACCTCCAAGATCATCAAGCCCAGCCCATGACCTAACATCACCACATTGGCCAGACCAGGGCACTAAGGGCCACAGCCAGGCTGTCCTTAAACACCTCCAGGAATGGGGACTCCACCACTGCCCTGGGCAGTCCATTCCAGGGTCTGATCACCCTTTCCATGAGGAAGGGCTTCCTAACATCCAACCTAACTGTCCCCTGATGCAGCTTCTGGTGCTAGTTGCCTGGGAGAAGAGTCTGACCCACTCCTGACTACAACCTCCCTTCAGGTTGTTGGAGAGAGGATTAAGGTTCCCTGAGTCTTCCCCAGGCTCAACATCCCCAGCTCCCTCAGCCTCTCCTCATCAGACTTTCCCTCCAGGCCTTTCCCCAGCCTCGTTGCTCCTCTGGACCTGCTCCAGCCCCTCAATCTCTTTCTTGAAATGAGGGGCCTAGATCTGCCCCCAGTACTCGAGGGGAGGCCTCCAGCACTGCTGTGGGAGGTGGTGGAAGAGGCCTTGAAGCACAACTGTAGCTGCTGCTGAGATCCGAAGCAGACTTGGCAATCTTGCACAAACACTGGGTGCCTACGTTTGGTAAGAGCAAACCAATATTAAAGTAGTACCAGCTGTATTAATTATATCAAAAGATTTAAAATCATTTACATTCACAAAGCTAACGAACTGAGTTAGAGATTCTTCTGCGGCCTACTAGTTTTCCTGGGCCGAATACTCTGACAGAATGGTGGAACTTTTACTCCTTCGGATGTTTCACTCTGAAAACCTGCTGTTGTGGCTTCCATATAACTGCCTGATTCTGCTTTGCATGAGTATTTATTATGCTTATAATATTAAAAGAGTTAGGGGAGAGCTCTCAGTCTCTTTGTAATGGGCTTCAAAGCATCGTACTGCATCATAAGTAAGATACGGGATGAGAAAATCCTGAACGTATTGTGGAGACAAGTACACACCTTTTATAGGTAGCTGAAAATACAGGTAAGGTTTAAAATATAGGCAAGGTTTACTTTTTGCAGGTAGTTTAAAGTAAAGGATGCTGTGAAGAAAATGCCAGCTTAATTGCCAGATGTAATTGTATTAAAGGATTGTAACAAGCCCGTGAGTTAAAGCTACCTATTTAGCTGTGAGGACGCTCTCATTTCTGTAATTTGTTGGATTAATTTAATTGTGTATAAAATTTTATTTGGCTTGTAGGAACTCTCATATTCAGAAAACTTTCTTCAGAGAGGAATGTGAGACAGGCAGATATTTCCAGCTTTAAACAGTGGAGCTGGTGATTTGTGTGCTCTTTGAGGAGAGCAGCATAACAGCTCTTTAGTTGTAATGAAGTAGGTAAGATTTAGCTGGTCCAGCTAATAGCAATATTTTTTTCTAAAGAAGCCAGTGCGATTTCTTTGTTTCACTGATGATCTATGTGGCTTAAACACAGTGAGGAGAACGAGCAAACTGGCAGATACTGCAAATCTTTCCCATCTGTGCTCTCAGCCTGGAGTTTTCCAACTGCTGAAGCTGCACTACCACTCTTTGATTTCCTATGTGTGGTCCTGCTCTGCTCACGCAACTTCTTCCTCTCATGAGATCCTTCTTAGGATCTTATGAAGACTGGTTCTGGAAAGTGTCAGTGGGTGATGGAGGCTTTGTATTGGGTAAATCACATGTCTTGTAGATGAGCAGTCAACCTCCATGGTAGAGCTCTTGTGGAATAGGAGCCCCTCTCATCTTGCTGATCTGCTTTGATTATAACACTGCTCAGCCAAGTTTTGTATACTTGGTGTACTTTGTATACCAGGTTGTCTTGCTTTTGTGCTCCTTGAAGGCTTCTGAACTGTTTTATTTCGGAGGAAGAATATGGCAGAGGACATAGGGAGTAGGACCTCCCTCTTCCAGCCACCAAGATGGTTTCAGCCCAGCTATGAAGCTATTCTTCCCTCTCTTTGATGTGATGTTATCACCTCAATTAAAGTCTTCATGGCTTTGCCACCTGTTTATACTGTGCTAGAGCAAGGTTGGTAAACATAAACTTGAAACCACAGAAGTGAAGAGAATCAACTGTTTCATACCATCATGATAAAATACTTGTTTATTGTGAGGAGATCTCATAATATCTACACTGGAAATTGTTGCCCTCTTGTGGCTTACACTTTTCCCCTCCTAAATAACTTTGGTATGTCTGCAGTTAATGTGCTCTTGCACATGTTAGAGTACTAGAAGCATCTTACTTATAGCACCCATCCAGTCCCTGAAGGGGGCTACGAGAAGGCTGGAGAGGGACTGTTTATGAAGGCCTGGAGCCTGGAGGATAGAACAAGGAGCAGTGGTTTCACATTAAAAAAGGGCAGATTGAAATGGACTGTTAGGAAGTTCTTTAGCAGGAGAGGGGTTGGACATTGGAACAGGTTGTCCAGGGAGGCAGTTGAGGTCCTATTGCTGGAGCTATTCAAGGTGAGGCTGGACAAGACTCTGGGCAACCTGCTCTAGTTGAGTTTGTCCCTACTGACTGCAAGGGGGTTTGGACTAGATGCCCTTTGGAGATCCCTTTCAACCTTTGCCATTCTATGATACACTTTGAGATCTATTTCTCTGCTTGTCCCTGTGAAATCAATCAGTGCTCCTAGTGACATGGACTCCATGTTGCTGCATTTGTGACAGTATTTAGTATTTTCACTCAATGGATTTAGTATTTAAAGGATTTGGTATTTTCGCTGAATGAATATTTCTCTCTTTGTTTCATTTCTCCTTCCACTGTGTAATATCATTCTCCCTTTCCTGATGTCCTGTAGACCAGTCATGTCTGTCCTTAATTACTGTCTTTGCAACAACATAATCAGCTCCTCTTTCAGCCTGGCTTTTTATTACTTTCCCTCTGTTTTTCCTTTATTCTCAGCTAAACTGTCCTTTTTCTTAGTTCTTTTCTGTTTGTGCTTGGCATTTGCTTTTCATTTCTTCTAGTACATCTGCCATTTGTGTTTGTTGGTGGTCAGCAACTCTGCGACCAGTGCTCGAATATTTTGGGATAGTAAACAAATTTTTGCTTTATTGAAGCAACATATTGAATTTTTCTAGTGTTGCATGGGAGCCTGCTGTATAATTTCAGTTGAGGACATCTTTGGTTACATTTGTCTTTGATATGCTGTGCCCTTTGCTGCTTTTTAATGTTGAATGCTTTGCCTTTAGACACTGACTCAGTTGGTTGGAAGTCACCAGGCTCTGATGGCCTGTGTTTTTGTGTTTCAATGCGTTATTAAGGTAATTTGATATCTGAATATTTTATATTGGTATAAAGTCATAGAATGAATCAGGTTGGAAAGGACTCCAAACAGCCATCTAGGCCAACCCCACTGTGCAGTGAGCAGGGACATCAGGTTTCCCCAGAGCCTTGTCCAGTCTCACCTTGAGTTGCTCCAGGCATGGGGCCTCAACTCCCTCCCTGGACAACCTGTTCCAATGTTCAATCCCCCTCCTGCTAAAGAACTTCTTCCTAACAGCCCATTTCAATCTGCCCTTCTCTAATGTTAAAGCATTTCCCCTTGTTCTGTCACTCCAGGCCTTCATAAACAGTCCCTCTACAGCCTTCTTGGGACTTCAGGGACTGGAAGGTTGCTATCAGGTCCTCCTGGAGCCTTCTCCTTTCCAAGCTGAACAACCTCAGCTCCCTCAGCCTGTCCTTGTAGCAGAGGGGCTCCAGCCCCCTGATCATTTTCATGGCCTTCTCTGGACCCACTCAATCAGCTCCATGTCCATCTTGTATTGGGGGCTCCAGAGCTGGCTGCAGGACACCAGGTGAGGTTGCAGAGGGGCAGAATCCCCTGGTTTTGTGGTGTAGTTGAAGCAGTTAAAGCAGTTAGTGACCAGCATCTCTGTAGAATATTTGAATGTTTGTATCATGCAAATGATGGAAGGGTGCTGCCAGCCTGATACGTTGGCATTGACTATGCAAAACTTTGACCAAAGAACATTGCCCTGTTAAAAATTTCATGGTGCTTGTGTGGACTTGCATGCTAATAGAGGAACAGTAAATGGCAAGATTCTCAAAGATAACATTACTGCCTGGTAACAGTCATTTGCTGGAGGGAAGAAGCAGAACAGCAGTACAGAAGATTGTGCACTGGCTTTGGGCAGCGAAGGTTGCGTGTGTTGAAAATTCTTCATGCGGTGCTGAACACAAGCTGAATGCTTATTTGAGGGGGTGTTAGGTGCCTTTAGCCTAGTTTTTGATCTAAACATTATTTTGGAAATAACCATTACAGGATGTTTTCCCCTGCTGGTTTGTTTTGCAGAAGGACCGAACCATAATGCAAAGGAAATAAAATAATCCTGAAAACAGATCTGATAGGAGATCATGTGAGAAAGGGCAAACAGAAAACCCCAGAGATGTGGAGGAGAGCTGTAAAATTAGAATATCCAGACTGAACTAATGCGTTTGATTAAGATTTACCCATGTTGACCTGTTTTATCCTCTAGTTTCTATTTTTTTAATTCATATTATCTAAAGACTTTTAAAGTCCTTTCTCTAGCCTTGTTCTTCTCTGCACTCTCTTTGGTAAAAGAAGAGGTGCCTGACCCTAACTTTTGCTCTTGACCCTAGTTTTCAATCCTTACTCTCTCTTTACCCAAATGCAGAGGGAGGATAGTGCTGACTTGACCCTTCTCAACCTGTAGTGATTGGGGCAACCTCTCCCTTTTTCTTTCCCTTGTACCTGTAGTAACATTTTTAACTCTTTCCAGAGGCAGAGATGATAGGATGATTTTAAGTTCAGAGTGCAAAACTTCTAGCTGAGTTAAGGTGCAGCACTGGCTGTACAAAGTCCAGAAGCTGATGTTCAAATTCTGGTGATGTTGTTCAATCATAGACAATGTGATCCAGTGATGCACTGAGCACAGAGTCCCAAGCTACATGTGTGCTGCTGTATGGGAACATCCAGGAATGCAAAGCCCTGTGAATGATGAGTTACATTGCTGCAGGGATGTTCTTGCCTGGCTTTAAGGTCTCTCTGACTGGGTTTAGCATGACTCACCTCAAACCAGTAAGAGCTGTGCTGCTCTGAAGAGTCTGTATGGATGCTCAATGATAAATAAATACTCAATATTGATCTGTATGAATTTTTCAGAATTCTTCCTTATAGGAAACATTACCTGGGGTTTGAGCTTGAAGGGTTTAAAGTTCCAAAGACTCTGTTTTTACAGTGTGATTTCTGAGATAAGAGTATAAAGAAAAAAACCTTGTCAGCATCATCGATAGGCCTGTTTTTATTTCTCTTTAACTTGTCTGCCTCATTGCTCTGTAAAAGAAAATGAATTCTGGCTCAAAGTTGTTCAAATTAGAGATCAGAGGTTGGGTAGATTTTTTTTTCTTAGTCATAGCAGCTGAGATGAATGGAGTAGCTTATATATGACTAGGGAGGCTGTGGATTCTGAGCTCCTCTGACTTCTCTTCTGGTCTTGTACCAGCAGGCTTTATAGTTTGCTAGAGGTGGTGCTTTCTGAATGGCTCTTTGTGTGTCAGAGTTGACAGCATGGGATGGGGGGTGTGTGTGTTGATCATGGTCCTTCAAAAGGTAGATGCTTTTTCCTTCCTGTTTCATTTATTCATGCTGAAGAATAAATCTGATGAAGAGCAATTGAAGGGGCTGGGGTTGGAAGAAGAGGAGGCTGAGGGGAGACCTCATTGCTCTCTACAGCTACCTGAAAGGACACTGTAGAGAGGTGGGTGCTGGTCTCTTGTCACAGGTGATTAGTGATAGAACAAGAGGGAAGGGCTTCAAACTGCACCAGGGGAGGTTAGGCTGGTCCTGAGGAACAATTTTTCCCCAGCCAGAGCAGTCAGACACAGGAACAGGCTGCCCAGGGAGGAGTTTGAGTCTCCATCCCTGGATGTGTTGAAAGGTCACTTAGATGTGGTGTTGGGGGTCTGTTTTAGGGATGAACTTTGTAGAGTAGGGTTGCTGGTTGAACTCAGTCCCAAGGGTCTTTTTCAACTGGAATGATTCTATGATTCCATGACTGCTTCATCATGTGGGAAGGCTAAGAGCACTGGTTGGAACCATGCTGTTATTCTGGGCTGGCACTTGCAGCTGGGACTATGCTTCATTCACTGGAAATTGTAACAGAAATACTTCCCTTCAGTACTGCTCCCATCAGTAACTTGACACGGCTGCTAGTCTGGGTCTGATTTAGATGCCTCTTGCTCCAAATGTGAAGATGCTATCTGTTAAGGCTCTTCAGCACCCTTTTCCTTGTGTGTTTCTGGCCCCTCTGTGGCAGGATAAAGATGCTGATATCATCTGTTATCGTGCCAGCTGCTTTGTCACTCATTTGTGTTGCCTTACTGGGTGGAGGGAATCAACATTTTGCTTTTCCATTGTCCAGGAATCGTCTTTTTTTGCATAGGTTTGCAAAATAAAAATGCACTGTGTAGTCATGATAACTACACAGTCATCATGAAAAAGCTCTTATAAAACATATGTGACCTGGACAGGCTGGGGAGTTGGCAGGGAGACATTCAATGAAATTCAACAGGGGCCAGTGCAGTCTTATAGCTGAGAAAGAACAACCACAGGTACCAGTACAGGGTGGGGACTGACCTGTTGGAGAGCAGCATAGGAGAAAGGGACCATGAGCCAGCGATGGGCTCTTGTAACCAAGAAGGCCAGTGGTGTCCTGGGGTGGATTAGAAAGGAGGTGGTTAGTAGATTGAGAGAGGTTCTCCTCCCACTCTGCTCTGCCCTGGTGAGGCTGTATCTGTAATATTGTGTCCAGTTCTGGTACCCTCAGTTCCAGAAGGACACAAGACTGCTGGAAAGAGCCTAGCACAGAGTCGTAAGGATGATGGAGTGGAGCATCTCCCTGATGAGGAAAGGCTGAGGGACCTGAGTCTCTTCAGCTGGGAGGAGACTGAGGGGTGACCTCATTCACGTTTGTCTATATGGAAAGGGAGCTTGTCAGGAGGATGGAGTCAGGTTCTGCTCAGTGTTATCTAATAATGTGACAAGGGACAATGGGTATAAGCTGGAACATAGGAGGTTCCACATCAATATGAGAAGGAACTTCTTTATGGTGAGGGTGATGTAGCACTGGAACAAGTTGCTCATGGGAGTCATTGAGTCTCCTGCTCTGGAGACATTAAAAACTGACCTCGATGTTTCCCTGTGACCTGATCTAGGGGATCCTGTTCGATCTTTCAAGGTCCCTTCCAACCCCTGACATTATGTGACTTTCATTCTCTCACCTACTGTTTAATCTACCATTATCACCCACCACTGTGGTGTTGCATGTTCACAGGCAGAATCTTCTTTAGTTTGCCGTGGTCTGTTGTCCACCTTAATGCAAAGTTGCTGTGCAAATGTGTCCTGAGACAGACTTTTACTGGGGAAGTAAGTAAATTTACTGGGGAAGTATTCAATAAATCAGACTGTACCAATAGGCTTGGTAGTGAGAACAGTCCTAGTTTGGAGTTTGGCTGTATTCTGTACCTAGGAGCTTATGTGTTTGTGTGCATTGCCATACATTTCTTCCTACAGGGGCTCCTACAGCTCTTAACCCCTCTCCTTGCTTGGAGAGGCCCTGGGAAGGATAAACAGTTTCACCTGCTCCCTGAGTTTCCGCCTGTGAGAGTATATTGAAAGCAGTTGTTGATATAAGTGGGTTTCTCTGCTCCTTCTAGGTCTAATACCTCGTAGCACTGTCCTCATGCAGTGACACATAAAGGCCTGCTGCCAAGCTCCTCCTGTCTAAGCAACTGGCTTTTTCCATCTCTCTCTCTGCGGGAAGCCCCTGTTGGGCGGGTTCTGGCATGCAGTATTAATATTGTTAATGCATTTTGATTACACTGCTACTGTGGAGTCACTTGAAAACCACTCTAGACAGATGAAGAAGCTGTATAAAACACATTCTGGATCCCAATTATATGATTTCTGTGAAGTGTACTCAGACTTGAAGGCTGCCTGCCTAATTTCTGGATAAGCAGACATGACACTGCAGAGTTCATCTTTGTTCATGGTTTCCCATTTGTTTTCCAGCAGACATTTGTGTAATTGGTTCTTCCCCATCCCTTTCCCTGTTTCCCAAGGAACATCTTGAGTGAGGACACCTCCACATGCACTTCAGCAGGACTCTGACTTTGGAGTGTTTATTTCCACTTGTATTAAACACGTTTATTCACCAACTAAATTAAATAAGCCAGGTCTTAGCTGTAGAAAGGTATCTAAAAATGCATCCCTGAGGAGAAAGTGATTAAATCTCCTGCCTTGACAATAATCAAGTATTTGCACAGAAACTCAGTGCTGCTGAGACCACACCTTGAGTCCTGTGTCTAGTTTTGGTCTCCACTACACAAAAAAGATGTGAACAGTCTGGAGAGTGTCCAGAGAAGGGCCATGAGGATGATCAGTGGGCTGGAAGCCCTGCCATATGAAGGAAGACTTGAGAAATCTAGGTTTGTTCAGCCTTGAGAAGAGAAGGCTTGGGGGTGACCTTATCCCCATGTCCTAGTACCTAAAAGGTGGCTGCCAAGAAGACAGTGACTCCCTTTTTACAAGGAGTCCTACTTGATCTAGGTGATCCTGCTCTGGCAGGGGGATTGGACTAGATGATCTTTTGAAGTCCCTTCCAATCCCTAAAGTTCTGCGATTCTGTGAAAAGACAAGGGGTGATGGGTCTAGGTCACTCCTGGGAAGATTCCCATTGGAGTCCAGAAGAAAATTCATTAAGACAATTTAACATTGGAATAATTTCCCAAGGGCAGGGACCACTTGCCCTACATCGGACAGCATGAAGACTCAGCTTGACAGGCTGCTGGAACATCTACTTTAAAATGTATTTTTAGTTGGATAGGTTGGACTAGAGGGTCCTTGAGGTCCCTTCCAACTTGGTATCCTATGAGTCTATGGACCTATGAACCTAACTGTAGTCACTCACTTTGACTTGTGCCAAGCAGTAGGATATTTGAGACAGTTTAAAACAAGAAAACACTTAAGATCTTTGTATGAACTAGATGAAGTGTTTATTCAATGAAAATACAGAGATCGCCTTCATCTTACTTTGGCACCAGGTTTGTCAGTTTTAAACAGATCAAGTAGCTTTTATTTTTTTTTGGTTACTTAAGAAAATAAAAAGTCTCCAGTAAAATTTGCTTTAAGTGATAGAAACTAGTAACCAGTCCTCCATCTTTACATACGCTGTCATGTGAAGATTTTTATTTTTTTCATTTTTAATGGAAAATAAGGCAATTTCTTCCTGGCTGTGCTGGATACCCTCTCTAAGACCCCTCTGTTGTCCTTCTATGACTCCTGCATGGTTAGCTGCACTTGATTCACACCAGTTCTGCATGGAAAAGCAATGTTTGCATTCCTTGTTAAAAACTGCTCTTTGTACACTTGGTTAGGTAAATGAGAAACAGGACTTTTTGAGAAGAATGTTAGGGAAAAAAGCTAGGAATACCAGGTTGCTTAAGCAAGGCTGGGGCAGGAGTTTCCCTGCTATGTTTCCTGTTGGAGAGAGTTGCTGGGGGTGCAGCGTGAGAACCAAGAATCACAGAATTAATGAGACTGGAAAAGCCCTCTGAGCTCACCCAGACCAGCCCAGGACCTAACATCACCACAGCAGCCAGACCAGGGCACTAAGGGCCACAACCAGTCTGTCCTTAAACACTTCAAGGGATGGGGACTCCACCACTGCCCTAGGCAGTCCATTCCAGGGTCTGATCACCCCTTCCATGAGGAAGGGCTTCCTAACATCCAACCTAAACCCTCCCCTGATGCAGCTTCTGGCCCTGGTCTCTCATTCTGGTGCTAGTTCCCTGGGAGAAGAGCCCAACCCCCACCTGACCACAACCTCCTTTCAGGGAGAAGGAGAGGGAGAATGTCCCCCCTGATTCTCTTCTTCTCCAGGCTAAACGCCCCCAGCTTCCTCAGCCTCTCCCCATCAGACTTCCCCTCCAGTCTCTTCCCCAGCCTTGTTGCTCCTCTCTCAATCTCTTTGCTGAAATGAAGGGCCCAGCACTGCTCCCAGTACTTGAGGTGAGGCCTCCCCGGTGCCCAGTACAGGGGTACCCTGCTGGCTGCTGTTCAGCCAGTTGTCAAGGGCATCAGGCTTTGCACTGTCCTTGCTGTCAAAGAGAGAGGAGGTACTTAATTAATCAAATTTAATTCTGATTTGTTTTTGGTGGAACCTTTGTGCTGTTGTGCCCACACTGAAGGAAGCTGCTGTCTTCTCAGAGTGTCTGTCCTACCGGTGTCAGTACTGTTGCTCCCAGTCTGCATGCAGGGGGCGTTTGCAGTCAGCCAGGTCCTTGAGGCGAGGGCGGTGAGACAGCCAAAGCGACGCACTTCATTAGCAGCTGTTGTTTGTCGATCCTTCTTAAAATGTTCTCCAAAGAGTTTTCTCCACTGGTTTGATTTGTTCAGCAAAAAACCACAGTGGGGAAAAACTATCAAAAGGACAAAATTTTGGTGTAGATTTGTATAAAGTGCAGTTTCTGTGACATAAATTTCAGCTTTTACTCTGTCTGCCCTCCTTTCTGAAGTAACCCTGAGCACGTAGCTAGCAAGAAGGGCAGAAGTCTGTTGTTACATCAGTCTTGCTGATCATCCGGATCCAGTAGAGGAAAATATTGTTCCATTTCTGCTTTTTTGTTTCTGTTTTAAAGTATTGTAGGGATATCCTTAGCTTATATCTCCAGGTCAGAAAATGAAAGCTGAAGAGGAGTGTCTATAACATTCCCTTTTTGCAAACTGAGTAGGTAATGTGTCTGGGGCTGATAATGGCAGTTCAGATGTGATCTGCTGCTGAAGCAGGAGAATCGCAGAATTATTGAGGCTGGAAAAGCCCTCTCAGATCATCCAGCCAAGCCCAGGACCTTACGTCACAACAGCAGCCAGACTAGAGCACCAAGGGCCACAGCCAGTCTGTCCTTAAACACCTTCAGGGATGGAGACTTCACCAGGGCCCTGGGCAGTCGATTCCAGGGTCTGATCACCCTGTTGGTGAGGAGGGGCTTCCTAACATCCAACCTAACCCTCCCCAGGCATTTTGAAGAACTCTTCTTGGGTTCACTAGGAATGAAGCAGGCAGCAGCAGTAATGTTTCTCAAGAGAAGAAATCCATATCTCCCTTGGATCCCAGGGAGCCTAATTTTCTCACCAGATGCTTTTTTTCATTGTTTATTTAACAGCATTCGTTAAACTGTCTGTTTTTAGAAGTGGCTTAGTGATAGGAATTGCCTGATATGGATGTGTGTGTGAAATGGTGTCTGCAGCAAAAGGCTTGGGGGGTTGGAGAAGCACAGAAGCTTCAATTTGAGAGGAAATAATGTGTTTCGGTAGAGTTTTTGCTATATATTTTAGAATGCAATGTAAAAGTTTCTGAAAGAAACTGATTATAACTTCCAGATCATTCCTGACAAGTGTGAATAACCACTTTTTCAAGGAGAAAATGAAAGTGTTATTTTGGAACAATTGATACCTTGACCATGAAAGAAAGCATTTTTCTTTCCAGTTGTGTAAATAACAGATACTGAAACTTGAATTTCTTTAGTCTTTCATGGCTTGGGGATTAAACTTGGTGGATAATCTTAATGATTAATCCTCCCTAGCTGCTTTTTAGCTGGACCATATGAGAATCAATATATCAGAATATTTTATGAATGGAAAGAGAAATACAATGAATTTTTAGTGGTGCATTGTAACTTGAAGTAAAACTTGCATTGCTCTTCGATGTTGTTCAGATTCTTCTGTGTGGTCTATTGCACTTAAAAGTTTCATTTCAGTGTAAAATAAACTTGGGTTACTGTTTGTATTCAGCAGGTAATAGAGATGGAACAAGTTGTCCATAAAGGTGGTCGATGCTCCTCTCTGAAAACATTTGAAGGTCCAGTTGGATGGGTCTCTGAGCAACTTGCCCTGGATGAAGATGTCCCTGTTTACTGCAGGGAACTGGACCAGATGACCTGTGAAGATTCCTTCCAACCCAAACTATTCTATGATTCTGTGGTAAAAGAGAAGAGTGCTGCATAACCTGTCAGGAGGGCAACAAATGGAAAATATTTTCCTCCTCCTGCTGTGGTTCAGCAAGGCATAGTTTGATGTAGTGAATCATAGAGTGTTTTAGGTTAGAAGGGACAGACTTACAGAATTATTGAGGCTGGAAAAGCCCACTGAGCTCACCCAGACCAGGACCTTAAATCACCACAACAGCCAGACCAGGGCACTAAGGACTACAGCCAGGCTGTCCTTCAACACCTCCAGGGATGGGGACTCCACCCCTGCCCTGGGCAGTACATTCCAATGTCTGGTAACCCTTCCTGTGAGGAAGGGCTTCCTAACATGCAACCTAACCCTCCCCTGATACAGCTTCTGGCCATGCCCTCTCACCCTGGTTGCCTGGGAGAAGAGCCTGACCCCCACCTGTCTACAACCTCCCTTCAGGGAGTTGTCAAGAGGGGTAAGATTCCCCCTTGAGTCTCCTCTTCTACAAGCTAAACACCCCCAGCTTCCTCAGCCTCTCCCCATCAGACTTGCCCTCCAGTCTCTTCCCCAGCCTTGTTGCTCCTCTGGACCTGCTCCAGCCTCTCAATCTCTTTGCTGAAGTGAGGGACTCAGCACTGCTCCCAGAACTTGAGGTGAGGCCT
>JAOXOE010029512.1:0-14364 GCA_028565055.1 Phoeniculus purpureus
GGCTGGTGTTGGTCTCTTCTCTCAGGTCAGTGATGATAGGATGAGGGGAAATGGCCTCAAGTTGCGTCAGGGGAGGTGTAGATTGGATGTTAGAAAGAAGTTCTTACTGAGAGGGTGGTTAGGTACTGGAATAGATTGCCCAGGGAGGTGGTGGTGTCACCATCCCTGCAGGTGTTTAAGGAACGAGTGGACACGGCGCTTAGGGATGTGGTCTAGCAGTTAGATACTAGGATAAAGGTTGGACTCGATGACCCTGCAGGTCCTTTCCAGCCATGATGATTTTATGATTCTATGTTGGAAATGCAGGGAGAACATCCATAAACTTCATTTTGCTTCTCCAAATGTGCATCCTATACTAAAGTAAATGAGAATCAAGGCACCAGTGGTCTCTTTAGCTTGGAGAACGGGAGACTGAGGGGTGACCTCATTAATGTCTATAAATATTTGAAGGGTGGCTGTCAGGAGGGTGGAGCCAGGCTCTGCTCCGTGGCATCTAGTGATAGGACAAGGGGCAATGGGTGTGAGCTGGAACAGAGGAGATTCCATATAAATATGAGAAGGACCTTCTTCCTGGTGAGAGTGACAGAGCACTGGAAGGGGCTGCCCAGGGACTTTGTGGAGTCTCTGTCTCTGGAGAAGTTTAAAACCTACCTGGCCATGTTCTTGTGTGACTGGATCTAGGTGATCCTGCTGTGGTAGGGGGATTGGACTGGCTGACCTTTCAAGGTCCCTTCCAATCCCTAATGTTCTGTGATTCTGTGATGTAGACATGATAGTTGTTTTCTATACCTACAGTTTTTTTGCCAGAATAAGAGGATTTATTGGTGAGCTGGTGGACAGCTGTCATGGAAGTGTTAGTTACTGTCATAAAAGTGTCAGTAACTGTCAGGAATTTTGAGCAAGTGCTGATTTCATGAAGCAAAGGTTGTCATTTCCATGTGTCTGGTAACTCTTCAAGTACTGTCTACTGATTTATTTGCTCCTTTTTTAGGGTAATCTCACCTGTTTGTAGGGTCTGCAGGGTGATCAGGCTGTTTTATTAAAGATCTGTACAGTCCTATGGTGTTGTGTAATGAAATAAATTCATGAGATGAATGTAGAAATGCAGAATCCCTGCTTAGGAAATTCGCACGGAGAGATAAAAATGTTCTAATATCCAAGGTGAGAAGTTGTCCTGCAGAACATGCTCAAAATTCCTCTAAACTCATTGATTTACTGCAACCTTATCATTCTTTTTAATGAAAGCACTTCTGGGAAGTCCTATAACGAAGAATCTCAAATGAGATTCACGACTCAGAAGAGGAAGAGGATGCTAAGGGGAGACCTCATCGCTCTCTACACCTATGTGAAAGGACGCTGTAGAGATGTTGGTGCTGGGCTCCTCTCAGAGTTCAGCAGCAGCAGAAGCAGAAGGAAGGGCTTCAAGCTCCAACAGGGGAGGTTTAGACTGGCCATCAGGAAGAAATTCTTTCCAGAGAGAGTGGTCAGGCACTGGACTGGGCTGCCCAGGGTGGTGGTTGAGTCCCCATCCCTGGATGAGTTTAAAGGTTGTTTAGATGTAGTGTTGGCGGATCTGGTTTGGGGGTGACCTTGTGGAGTAGGGTTGATGGTTGGATTTGATGATCCCAGGGGTCTTTTCCAACCTGAATGATTCTCTGAATCTCCCATTCCAAAACTACAATTTTATTGAAGAATAGTAAATTAACAGTGTGTTTAGTGCATTGCATCTGAACCTACTGAGATATTCAGGGGTTAAGATGCTCTATCTGAATTTCATGTTGTCTTTACATGAAAGAGAGTTTAAAGCTCTTTAGGTTCAATCAGTGCACAACCTCAGGTAGAGATGGCCTGCTGGATGGCTGGAGGGGTGGATGGATGAATGGAGCGAGGGAGGGATGGATGGATGGACAGATGGATGGATGGATGAATGGATGGACGGATGGATGGACGGATGGATGGAGGGGCAGACAGATGGATGAAGGGTTGTGTGTTCTGCTTCTCTTATCTGCTAAACAGCATCTTGTGGAAGCCAAAAATAAATAAGCGGGTGTCTTGTCATCAGAATCATCTTCCCCACGATGGCTAATCTTTCTAAAAGCATGACAGGTTCACCACCTCCCTTTCACACAGTTTTATTTAAAGGCAGTGGCTCCACTTGAAGCTTTTTTGGTGCCATTTGTCCCCATTCTAGAAGTTCCTGGCTAGTGGTGTAGGAGGCTGGGAGGCTGTCCCATACCTCAACCTCTTAAGCAAAGCGTTTGGAAGTTTCCAAGACAGAAATAAAGTACCCCAGGGATGAGTTTAGATTCTTCAGTCAATTCTATTGATCAAACTGTGGTGTGTTTTAAATTCCGAGCTAGATAGCCCTAATTTGTGTATAAAAGGGTTTCTCTGAAAGTAGTCTTAATTAAGTGGAAGGAAAAATAGTGTGTCACTAATGTGAAGAGAGCAATATAGACAGCTAAATAAATATCCCATCACCAAAGACACTCACTGGTGCCAAACCTTTTCAAGAGAATGATTAGGACATCACTAAATATAAAGGTATTTGTCCTTTGATCAAGGACTTCTGCTCAAGTCCCAACCCAATAACAGGCAGCTCCCTCATTTGCTGTGTTCACTGAATAGCAATGAGCGCGGCCACGCAGCACAACGAAGGATTCAGCCTCAGAAATGTCATTTATCCTGATGTTTTCTTACTGCCCAGCACCAGGGGACCCGCTCCCAGCAGGACCTCAAGTTGCTGCTGCAATTCAGGGCAACCACAGAGGTCCTGTGACTCGCAGGGGCTGCTGGAGTCAAAAGTTCACTCTGATCGTTTGCCCGTAGCCACCACCAGCAGTGAGATGGATTATAAATTAAACGCAGCATCTCCCACTGAGCTAATAACTGTATTAACAAAAATGTGCATTAAAAACCATTTTGCCTCTCCCACGGCGCTGCGTCTTGTGCTGTGGGGTAGACAACCCTGCTCACTTCATTGCACCTAGGACTCAGGCTTGCTTTTCCTCAGCTAACGGGTTTTCTCTGCCATAGAGCGTTTAAGGGTGTTGGTTGATCATGGTTTGTTACTTAGATCCTTTGAAGCCATCAATATCCGGCTTCATTCTGTGGCAGAGGAAGCTCAGGGGAGAAGAGAAGGGATGTCTCACGCGTTCAATTCCACAGCTAACTGCTTATTGGGATTGCGATCCTGCAACCCTCCATCAAGCAGAACTGCTGTCCTTAGCGAGAGAAGGGTGAAAATGCTCCGGGATACATCTTTGACTCGTTTTCATCCCTGATTCTCATTATTTGAAGATTACACAGCCAGTAAGTGCAAAAATAGGGGGTTGTTTTTATATCCCTTCCGGAGAGTCATCTCATCTCGCAACGACAGCTCACAGACTCACAGAGTGCTCTGAACCGCTTCTCTTGCTGCCAGACCGGCTTGTGGAGCTTTCATTTCCATTTCTCTTATTAACTATTAATCACAATATCTGCTCTTTGAAGCACAATCTGTTTACACGTCAGGAGCAGAATGGAACGAGGCAGAAGGTAGATCTGGATTCCCAACATTTTCTAAATGAAAAGCAGCTGCAAAAACAAAAACCAAGTGAGTTTTGGTCACTCGGTGCGTCACTGTGGGGGCAACTAGAAAATTGCTGACAAAATTGAATTAATATCATCACAGCAATTAAATTTTCATGGAAAAAATGGATTTTAAATATTGATGACAGTCTTTTCTTACAAAGTGCTTCAAAAGATAACAGAGGCAGCCCACGAGCATCACTGAGATCTGGGGATGCTTGTGGGAGTTACGTGACTAGTAATAGCCCTTCGCTGCGTCAGCATAAGTCACTTGGCTGCCCAGCGGGGTTGTGGAGTCTCCTTCTCTGGAGATGCTTAAAACCTGCCTGGACATGTTCCTGTGTGACTGGATCTAGGGGATCCTGCTGTGGCAGGGGGATTGGACTGGATGATCTTTCGAGGTCCCTTCCAATCCCTAATGACTGGATCTAGGGGATCCTGCTGTGGCAGGGGGATTGGACTGGATGATCTTTGGAGGTCCCTTCCAATCCCTAATGTTCTGTGATTTTCTGATTCTTAAGGCCGCACCTTGAGTACTGGGTCCGGTTTTGGGCACCTCAGGACAAGGGAGACATTGAGGGGCTGGAGTGAGGGCAGAGGAGGGCAACGAAGCTCGGGAAGGGCCTGGAGAATCAATGTGGTGAGGAGAGACTGAGAGAGTTGGGGCTGTTTAGTTTGAGGAAGAAGAGGCTGAGGGGAGACCTCATCGTTCTCTACAGCTATCTGCAAGGACACTGTGGAGATGGGGGTGCTGGTCTCTTCTCACAGGTCATTAGTGACAGAAGCAGAGAGAAGGGCTTCCAGCTTCAACAGAGGAGGGTTAGACTGGCCATCAGGAAGAAATTCTTCCTGGAGAGAGTGGTGAGGCACTGGACTGGGCTGCCCAGGGTGGTGGTTGAGTTCCCGTATCTGGATGTGTCTCAAAGTCGCTTAGATGTAGTGTTGGGGGATGTGGTTTGGGGGTGACTTTGTACAGTAGGGTTGATGGTTGGACTCGATGATCCCAGGGGTCTTTTCCAACCTGAATGATTCTATGATTCTGTGAAATCCAGCAGCTCCGTTCTCTGAGTGAGACCAGCACGGTCAAACTCTCCAACTTGGCTGGTAGGTTAAAGGGAAATTCAATGGTCTGGAGAATCATAAATGCATTGGATTGGAAGGAGCATTTAAAGGTCACCTAATCCAACCTCAATACAATTAGATACGTAGCCAGGACTTCAATACTTTTGTCCAAGCTACTCATCTCAAACTGTTGAAGACTTGGGATCTTTTGAACAGGTCAGAATGACAGACCATGACTTCCTTGGTGGAATGGAAAGGCTGTTGTTGCAGACAATCCTTGTTACCCTCTGAAACTAATTTGTCTGACTCTCTGCATGACTTCTCCCTCACTGTGCCCTAACGAAGCCTCTAAGGAATGTGGGAAAATCCACATGACAGAGGAAAGTTGTGCTGCTTCTTGTTACAACAAAAATCTCTGCCCTGCTGCTGACCAGGGAGTTAATGGTTTTGCAGGGTCCGTTCTCCCACATCTTTAGCTCTGCTCAACCCGCTTCAAGGTCTCACTCGGTAGGTGTTACATGCAGGGAAAGAACTGCAGGTAGCAATAGCTTTTTGGTGTGAGTTCTCCTTTTTTAAGTGTCTTAGGAGCTGGGAATGTCTCAAAGAGGGGAATTATTTAAGTCCTACCAGAAAGGCAGGAAAAGCAGTGCTAGGTTGGCTTGTTTGTGTGAACATAAACCTGGGTAAGGGCAGGGGGATTGCTCTGGCAGGGGTATTGGACTAGATGATCTTTTGGAGTCCCTTCCAATCCCTAATGATTCTATAATTCTGTGATTCTATGATCTCCAGAGGGGTGTCTTCCAGTCCCTAATATTCTGTGATTCTGTGAAAGGGCTCAAAGAGTTCAGGCAGATGTTTTCCGTCTCATTTCTTTCCTCTACTACTACAGTAGTTCTAAGGCTCCTAACGACCTGCTAGTCACTTTGGCTGAAAATCTGCAAACTGAGAAGATCAAGGAGGAGTGGAGGCAGTATCAACACAGAAAAATACCTCAAAAAATGTGTATTAGAATGAGATGTCGTCCTGCTTTGTCTGGGACAGAAACCACAGGCCAGCATCTGCAGGTCGTTAGCAGTGTGGAGTAGCCAGGGCAGCTGAGCTGGGTAGCAGGTGGAGCCCATCCCATAGATGTCATGCTCAGTATATAAGGGACTTTCCTCTTACTGCTCTGTTTTGCAGCTTCTCCCTGTTGCTGAAGAGGCTGCTTCATCCTTGTGCTCTTGAGGAACTGCTGTCCCGTTTCGTGTGGCCATGGTAAGTTCACTGCTCTGAGAATGACTTTTTATGGTTTTTATTGGTATTAATGTTAGTTGGGCTGTTTTGTGAGGCCAGGGTTTGTTTCAGCTTGTGGTTGTTCTCTTCCCAACTGAAAGGGGTGTGTTTCAGCTTGTGGTTGTTCTCTTCCCAACTGAAAGGGGTGTGTTGGCTGATGGAGGTGTAGTCCTGGATATGGGCTAGATGTAGGTAGCAGTTTAGTTCTTGGACTGCTTTGCTCTTGCCCCAAAACTCTTGTCAAAGGTAACCAGCATTGCCCTGTATGAGAGTCAAAGGAGCCTCACTAGCCTGGCAATAACCTACTGCCACCTCTGGATCTGCTCTGGCAGGGGAATTGGACTACATGATCTTTTGGAGTCCCTTCCAATCACTAATGATTCTATAAATCTGTTTCTATGATCTCCAGAGGGGTGTTAGGATGGGAGAGAATCATGTTGGGGGAAAACAACCCCAGCCTTGGGTTCTGTGGTGGCTGAAGCAGCACTGTTGTGCTCCAGCTGGGGGTAGCAGCCTGGGAAGATGGTGTGGAGCAGCTGAGCTGTCTCAGCAGTCATGTGGATCATAGGAAGGAATAAACTTGTCAGCTTCCCCCAGCTCTGCTCATTTCTGAGGTCTCACTCTGCTCACACCAGCTGGGTTTAGCTGCTTCAACATGGAATCACTGAACTGCGAAGGGATCTGCTTTTGGCTGTGAGTTTTCTTTGTGGGTCACTGCAGCGTCTGTGCTACTGGTGCCAAGTAAAGGATTTCCCTTAATGCCTTGAGAATAAAATCTACCAAGGTGATGCTGTGTTCTGGGAGCTCATCTGTTTCTGTGGATAACCAGAGAGCAGAAGGAAAGGGGTGAAACAAACGTCTTCTAGGTCAAATCTTGGCCACTGAAGCTAATAGCAGGAAGCCTCTGACTTCCTTTCTGTGGTTTCAGTGAGGGCAGGATTTAATCAGGAGGAAACTGAACTTGGTATCTCAACTTTAATAGAGATGAAGAACCCCCCTCAAGCCTTGTTACATCCCACTGGAAACAGGGAGAATCTTTTGAGCAAAGCAATTAACAGAAGATGCTGTTTAGGGTTTGGATGGCTGGGCTGGAGAACATCACTGGATTCCTTGATTTCTGTTGAGGTCAACTGGCCCTCATTCAAATAACTCAAAAGTAATCCACTGCTGCTGTTCTTATTGCTGTTGTCTTAGTGCTCATTGTCATGTAGAGCTAGCTCTTGCTTCTGTTGCTATGGAAGCCTTGTGTTAAGGCTCACCAGAGAAGAGTTTCTGAAACAGTGCAAATGGGAGCTTGACTCAAAAGCCTAGTTTCTATGAAAATGAATTAGAATTTAAAGTGAATTATAATTTCATTCTTGCCAGGTACCATTTTACCAATCAGAGTGGTAACTCTTCCAATTGTTTCCTGATGCGGTAATTCTGGATTCCTCCCTGATGTAGTGATTCTGTTCTAGCTGTACCTCTTAGTAGATTCAACTAATAGGAATTTTATAATACAAATTTTTTCTAATTGAGAAAATTGTTGACTTCAAAAAATCCTTCCTTTTGCAATTAGAAGATGTAATTTATTTTATAATCATTTGAAGTTATGGGCAGTGCAGACCATTTTGAGTATTGTGAAGGAGACTTGTGAATGAGGAAAGAGCTGTGTACAACAACCTGGCTTCAGCAATCCAAGGAGTAAAAGGACTTTCTTTAAAGAAAGAATACAAAATCAGTCACTCCCTTTTGTGTAAAGACAACATGAAATTCAGATAGAGCATCTTAACCCCTGAATATCTCAGTAGGTTCAGATGCAATGCACTAAACACACTGTTAATTTACTATTCTTCAATAAAATTGTAGTTTTGGAATGGGAGATTCAGAGAATCATTCAGGTTGGAAAAGACCCCTGGGATCATCAAATCCAACCATCAACCCTACTCTACAAGGTCACCCCCAAACCAGATGATCCAACAGCACATCTAAGCATCTTTTAAACTCATCCAGGGTTAGGGACTCAACCATCACCCAAATTTCTTTGGTGTCTTCTGACCAAAGATTCTGTGCCTTCATCCCCTCCCTTTATCTCCTGACCTGATGGATGGAACTGGTGGTTGTCATCCTAGAGGGATACTGGTGGCAAGTCTTTAAAACACCTTAGAACAACTTGGCTTTTGAAGCCACCTGAATTGCAGTTAGACCTTGGTGCAGCTCTCAGCATCACAAGGAGCAACCTTGTCTCGTTCAATCACCAACACAAACAAGTGCTTCTGCATGATCTGCTCATTAGTGGCTGCTTCAAACATCCCCCCTCTCCCAGGACATAAGCTAATTCTTTAAGTGATTGGGAGAAGGATGTAGTTCAAGTAGAGCTGAGAAATGTGTGTCTCTGGGTCAGCTCAGGAACAATAATTGCCATTGGCTACTATTTGGGGTGGGGGGACTTTGTTACACAACCCTCCAGCGTCGCCTTCCACTGCAGCTGATTTGGCCCAGTGGTTCCATGCGGCAGGGAATGGCATCTTGCAGAAGAATGTGGACTTGCCAACAAGGTGCTTGGCAGAGCCTTTCTCTTGGATTTATTTCAGCTGTGAGGATCTGATCTTGCACCTTCTTCAAGCTGGAGCGGGTTGAGCAATCTCTTGCATTGGAGGCAAGAGGACCACCAATTCTGTTGGGTTAATGGGGGCTGACAGTTGCTGGCAGTGGGCTCATTAGGGTTTCTGTGGCTCCTCTGTGCGTGCATGTGTGACAGTGGAGTGCTAACGCTAATCCCTTGGCCACGGACCGACTCCAATAACACCACAGCAGTGAGACTCTCCCCGAAGCTGCAGCTGGAAGAGCTTTTCACAGCCAGTGTTGTACTGATCTTGACAAGTGACTCATTTGTGGCTCTGCAGAACGGGCTGGGATCTGCTGGAGGGTTGGAAGGTGCTGCAGGGAGATCTGGACAGGCTGGGTCAATGGGCAAGGGCCAATGGTAGGGTCCTGTACTTGGGCCCCAAGAACCCCCTACAGCTACAGACTGGGATTGGACTAGATAATCTTTAGATGTCCCTTCCAATCCCTTATGTTCCTTGAGTGGCAGAAGAGCAGCCTGGCAGAGGGACTGGGCAGTACTGGGTGACAACTGGCTGAACAGGAGCCAGCAGGGTGCCCAGGTGGCCCCAAAGGCCAATGGCGTCCTGGCTTGGATCAGCACTAGTGTGGCCAGCAGGACTAGGGATGTCATTCTCTCCCTGTACTGGGGAATTCTCCCATTGAGTACTGGTGGCAGTTGTGGGTCCCTCACT
Source organism: Phoeniculus purpureus (assembly GCA_028565055.1). Classification (NCBI taxonomy): domain Eukaryota; kingdom Metazoa; phylum Chordata; class Aves; order Bucerotiformes; family Phoeniculidae; genus Phoeniculus; species Phoeniculus purpureus. The sequence goes on from JAOXOE010029512.1 coordinate 9,183, forward strand.
TCAAGAAAGAGATGGAGAGGCTGGAGCAGGTCCAGAGGAGCAATGAGGCTGAGGAAGGGACTGGAGGGACAAGCTGGGGGTGTTGAGCCTGGAGAAGAGGAGACTCGGGGGGACCTCCTCCCTCTCTCCAACTCCCTGAAGGGAGGATGCAGTCAGGTCAGGTTCAGACTCTTCTCTCAGGGAATTAGTGCCAGGATGAGAGGGCAGAGCCTGAAGCTGCCAGGGGAGGGTTGGGTTGGATGTTAGGAAGCCCTTCCTCATGGAAGGAGTGATCAGAACCTGGAATGGACTGCCCAGGGCAGTGGTGGAGTCCCCATTCCTGGAGGTGTTGAAGGCCAGCCTGGCTGTGGCCCTGAGTGCCTTGGTTGGGTCGCTGTGGTGATGTTAGGTGCTGATCTGGGCTGGCTGAGCTCAGAGGGCTTCTCCAGCCTCAGTGCTTCTGTAGTATTCTGTTGAGTTGATTGGGACAAGCACCTGGGTAAAAGACAAAGCAGTGGAAAGAAACTTGAGAACAAACAAACGAGAGCAGATGTCGTTAAGGCTGGCAATAGCTGTGTGAAACTGTCCTGTGCGGCTAGATGGAGATTTTTATAGCTGAGCAAATGGCTCTTATGGACAAGTCGAATGGGCTGTGGTGCAGATGAATCATTTAAATTAACTTAATTGCCATGTATCCTGTTAAGGGCTTACCTGTGGACCTCACGAAGGTTCACTGCTGGTGGCCGACATGCTGGTGGTGTATAGCATGTTGTTTTGAAGAGCAGAAGTCACAAGGTTTACGTCTGACAGAAGTGAAATCCTCAAATCACAACAGCCTGACTTTTTGCTTTGATGGCTTCACTGAATAGCTCCTTGGAGAAGAGTAATGGCAGGGCTGGGGTTCATGTTATCACTTCAAGGAGCAGTGAATTCAGACTGGGAAGGATGGATTTAGACTGGAGACTAGAAGAAAGTTCTTCATTGTGAGGGTGGTTGATGGCTGGAATGGGAGGCCCATCCCTGGAGTCATTTAAGGTCGGGCTTGATGATGCTGTGAGTGGCCTGGTCTAGGTAGAGTTGCCCCTGTGTAGGGAGATTGGACTAGATGACCTCCAGAGGTCCCTCCAGAGGTCCCTTCCAGCCTAGAACATGCTGTGGTTCAAGGTATTCCACAATTTCTCTGGAGAAACTCAGAGCATGTTCCTGTGTGACTTGGTCTAGGGGATCCTGCTGTGTCAGGGGCATTGGACTAGATGATCTTTCGAGGTCTCTACCAATCCCTAATGTTCTGTGTTTTTTTTCTTAAGCAATTGGAAATGGAATGACTTGGGGTTTGAGTGTGTTCTTGAGTACATCCCTCCCAAACTTGTTGCTCATGCCTTTCTCAGTTAAGTAGGAGGGCATGTTGTGATCATCAGAGCAGGAATTGTTCTAGATGATCTTTCAAGGTCCCTTCCAATCCCTAATGTTCTATGGTTGTGCTTTTATTTTCTTAAGCAATTGGAAATGGAATTATTTGGGGTTTGGGTCGGGGGGGCAACTTGTTGCTCATGCCTTTCTCAGTTAAGTAGGTGGGGATGTTGTGATGATCAGGGTGGGGAATTGGACTAGATGATCTTCTCTGTTGCCCTCTATATTACATTTAATTGTGCTGGCTAACACCAGGATTTAGTGGGATCAGCCTGGGCAATATTGCTTAATGATATCAGTAGCGTTGGAAGACAGGGTTTGAAGCAGAGGCTGGGATTCTCAGGCTTAATGAGACACCAGGCTTCAGCTTATCTCTTCACATGGGGATGCTTATTGACATAAGGAGTGTGAAGGCAGCAGCTCTCCAGAGGATCACCTTGACTGCAGCTCCTGTGGCTAGAAGTCCACTCTGGCCTCAGGCAACCAGAAGCTGCCAGGGAGCTTCTGCACTATACCCTTTCTTAGTCCAAATCTAAAATGCAAAGATTTGAGTCCATCCTTCCTATTGACTCCCAGCTGGCATGTGGCACTTGCTTCTGCTTTCTTTATCCTCCCCCAGTAAATTTCCACCCCTTTCCACCTGCTCCCAGAGCTTGTGGCAAGTCATACTGAGGCTTGATTTTCCCTGAGCTGTATTGCAGTGCCGGTGAGTACAGTGAAGGGATGCAGCTACAGCTCATGATACTCCTAGTGGCTGTGGGTTATGTGCATGGGAGTGTGTTTTGCAAACTCAGCTCTTGAGTAGCTGCTCTACCCACAGGGTTTTATTGCTGATGTATTGGTGAGGCTGGTTTAGGCTTAACATGCCAGAGGAGCACCTAGCTGCACCCCTCCCTGGGCATGGCTCGTGTGAAGTATGTAAATGAACGTGGCATCTGGCTTGAGTAATGGGTCAGGGGGATAAGTGTCCCTTGTACTGGATGCTGGTGAGGTCACACCTTGAGTACTGGGCTCAGTTTGGGGCCACTCAATATGAGAAGGGTATTGAGGAGGGGCTGGAGTGGGTTCACAGAAAGGCAGCAAGGTTGGGAAAGGGTGTGAACAACAAACCTTGGGAGAATGAGGTTGGTCTGGTTAGTCTGGAGAAAAGGAGGCTTAGGGGAGACATTACTGCTGTTGGCAACTACCTGTAAGGAGGGTGTAGAGGGGTTGGGGTTTGTCTTGTCTCAAAAGGAACAGTAGTAGGATGAGCAAGTGGCCTTAAGCTGCACCAGGGGAAGTTCAGGTTGGCCATGAGGAGCAACTTATTCCTGGAAAGGGTCCTCAGGACTTGGAACAGGCTGCTCAGGAAGGGGGTTGAATTGGCATCCCTGGATGTGTTTCACAGTCATGGACATCTGGAGCTCATGGACAGGGTCTAGCAGTGGCCTTGGCACAGTTGGGTTCATGGCTGGACATGATGATCCTAAACATGTTCTCCAACCTAACAGATGACATTATTTCAAGACTCTAGTATTAAAGAGTGTTAAGATGAGCAGAGGGGGGAGTAAGGTTTTACAGCTCAAGGACCTGGGGGAGGCTGAGCATCTGCTGCTGATATCTGAGGGTTTGAGGCACAGCCCCAGACTTCAACAGGGAAGGTGCTAAAGCTGTTCAGGTTTTTATTTCTGCGATCACACAACCTGCTTTTAAACCTATGCAGAAACATTCGAGTGCCACTGCTGTACTACTTTATGGCTTTAAAACTGATGTGAGTTTACATGCAAATGAGGTGCAGCCCTAGGGCTCTGGGCACTTTGCCACCACAGCCTTCGATGGTGCCCCTGAGTAGATCATCTTTTATGAGAGGGCCATCAGTCATCCCACTATCCTGGAGGAGGATAATTTCCCTGCATGAGTTGCATATAAAGATGCATCTTCAGCAGAGCTCGGCCCCCAGTGCTTGGCCAAAAGGCAAGAGCAAATTCTGCTGTCAGGCTCTGGTTGGTTGCTGTTCTAGGCTGCTGAGCAACTGCAGGAGTTGGATTTATAGGATTAAAACAGTAGGTTTGTTTGGAACTGAAATGCAGCAGCCTCATGTATGAGCAAGTGGTTGGGACCAGGGATTAAAAGCACAATTTAACTGTCTTGTGTACATTTCCCTGATAGAGCTCAGTGCAAATAATGGGTGGCTTCTTCCCACCTCACTGGTTTGTTCTTGACATTCACTTATCTGCAAAGAATGTCAGTGGGATTGCATTCCAGATACAGTCTCACTGGGGCAGAGTAGAGGTTGGTGAGAACACCTCGTGATCTGCTAACCACCCCCTTTCTAATCCACCCCAGTAAGCCATTGGCCTTGTTGGCCTCAAGGGTACATTGTTGGCTTCTGGCCATCCTGCTGTCCACCAGGACCCCCAGGTCCCTTTCTTCTACACTGCTCTCCAACAGGTCAGTCCCCACCCTGTCCTGGTCCCTTGGGTTGTTCCTGTCCAGATGCCAGATTCTACCCTGCTCTTGTTCCAGTTGATTAAATCCTGTGGGCATAACCCTCATAATAACTGGCCATCCTACAAGAATATTCGGGGGAGTAATTACTATTCTTACAGAGCCATTTCAGCTGCTATAAACCCACCTGGCCATGTGCCTGTGCAACTGGTTCTAGGTGATCCTGCTGTGGCAGGGGGATTGGACTGGATGATCTTTCGAGGTCCCTTCCAATCACTAATGCTTCTATGTTTCATTTCCATGAGGTCCATGTGGAGGAAGTTGATGGAAAAAAGATTCAACAGTACCCTTGATGCTTTGGGTGTGAGATTATTCATGACAGTGTTTTGATAATAAATGAATCCAAGTTGTGATATTTTAAAACAGGATGAAAAATTAAACCTCCCCTGCTTTATTTTCTTATTGTTACTGGAGAAATAGGTTCTCCCCTGTGATTTGATGGACCCTGATCTTTTATTCAGCTCTCCTTGTGTTCTAAAGGCTGCTGATAAAAACAGTCTACAGAGGAAAAGCGATAGAATTTATTGGCCCAATCTGATGTTAAAAAATTCAGTTTAGAAGAAGGCAGAGTGGGTGGTAAATTCAGCATAAATGAAGTACCAGCTTCAATCCAAACACAGAGCAACACACAGAACATTAGGGGTTGGAAAGGACCTTGAAAGTTGGGATTTTATTTTCTAGGCAGAATGTGAGAAATTGAAGATGATACTTGACACATTAACTGTCTCTGTTCTGAGCTGCAGGTGGTAGAATTGGCTTTCACCAAGTGCTTGGGTTGTTGGGATGTTTTTAAGTAAATATTTGGTGCCGGTGTTTACCAGTGAAACACTGATCCCAAATATTTGGTCTCGAGTCGTGCAGAGGGATGTAAATATTGACTTTTGCAGCTGATGGTGGAGAGAAGAAACACAGAATCACAGGACATTAGGGATTGGAAGAGACCTTGAAAGATCATCTAGCCCAATCCCCCTACCACAGCAGGATCACCTAGACCAAGTCACACAAGACCCGTAGTGAGGTAGAACAGATGCAGTCAACATGTGCTGCAGTCACTAAGGCATTGGAGGACTTTGCTTTATGCAGTTGGGAAAGCTGCAGATTAAAGAGGTCTGAGGATGTGTTGACTCTCCAGAGTATGACCTACCCAAAAATGTCATTCAAAAGCTCCTCTACCTGCCTTAGTCCTTGAGTATTATCTCCAGAGACATTCAAAACCCTTCTGGCTGTGTTTCTGTGTGACTGGATCTAGGGGATCCTGCTGTGGCAGGGGGATTGGACTGGATGATCTTTGGAGGTCCCTTCCAAT
>JAOXOE010029513.1:0-14364 GCA_028565055.1 Phoeniculus purpureus
CTATCACTAGATGACATTGAGAAGAGCCTGGCTCCATCCTCCTGACACCCACCCTTCACTTATTTATAGACATTAATTAGATCACCCCTCAGTCTCCTCCAAGCTAAAGAGACCCAGCTCCCTCAGCGTTTCCTCATAAGAGAGGTGCTCCACTTCCTTCATCATCCTCGTTGCTCTATGCTGGACTCCCTCCAGCAGCTTTTGCAGTCTTGCTGCTGCTTGAAAGTGATGGTAAAGTAGCTGCAAGTCTTAGAACTGCTTAAGGTAGACTTACTCCCTTCTGCACACAAACCCACATCTCCCAAGTCACTCGTGATAGAACAAGAGGAAGTAGCCTCAAGTTGTGCCATGGGAGGTTTAGACTAGGAATTAGGAAAATTTCTTCACTGATGGTGTGGTCAGGTTTTGGAACAGGCTGCCCAGGGAGATGGTGGATCCACCATCCCTGGAGGTGTTAAAAAACATGTACATGAGGCACTGGGGAGCAGGGTTTAGTGGGCATAGTGGGGTTGGGTTGACAGTTGGTCTCTTCCAATTATGTGATTCTAAATCAGTGTAACTGGAAGGAGAAAGGAAAGAAAAGAGACTACCAAACCCCACAGAGTTTCTCAGATGCAGCAGTTCCAGAGGTTCCTGTTTGAGTGAGGAAGCATGTCCACAAGGACACACAGCTCGTGGTAATGCTTCAGATCAGCTAGAAACAGCCTGTGAGACTGTATGTTTGAACTGCGAGTGAACAAAGGGTTGGCTCCCCTGGTAATTCAGTAAAAGTACAACAAAGAGGTGAACTGAGGATCTGGGAGAAGCAGCAGCAGCAGCATCTAGGTGGACTTGCTGTTTCATCCTGCCTGGAAGAGAGGAATGAGTAGTCCCATATGCTGAGCCAATGGTCTGAGCCAATCCATCTAACCGTGAGCACTGACCCAGGGCTGCTGTACAGAAGCACTCTCCTGAAAACCTGGCCCGGCTACTAAGTAAGCTATTTGCTTTCATTCTGGGAGAATCTTAATGGGCAAAGATGTTCCAGATGGCAGGCAGCCACCTGCCACCAGGCTGAACAGTCAACACAGAATGTGAAGCCTTGGGAAGAGCTCTTTGTGATTGTTCCTGCACGCACAGCAGCAAACAAGACTTCGAGCAGTGTTCGCTGTAGCTCAATCTTCATCTTATTACCTTCCTGGGAATTCGGATAGTATTACCCAGAATCCTCCCTGCCGCAGCTCTGCCTTGAAAAACACTCTGGTTTGGAGCTCTGTGTACCCTAAAGTGACTGTGTTATTAGGATTTCACTTCAGACTGCAGCATTTGGAATCCATTATTCAATCATTAATTTCCTCTGGTTTTCCCCCAGCTTTTAATGCTTCACACTGGATCCCGGGGCTCTGTGGTCCAAGCAGCACTTCAGTACAACAATTTGTACTTCAGCGGATGCCTTGCTCCATCCATCTTTCCTGCTACAGAAGTCCGTGTTTCTTTTGACTCCAGATCCAACAGTGCGCCCTGGCTTGAAGGCGCAAGAACGAGACGGGATCCTTCTAGCCCAGGCTGGCCTCTGGCATTGACTGTGCCTGGTCAAACCCCGAGGTGCTTCTTTTAAGAAAGATACTACCAGAAGGATAGAAAGGGCTGTTGCAACCGTTAGAAGGTTTGTCCCTTTCAGAAATAGAGAGCAGATTCATTTTTACTTCAAACAGTAGAACAGGCTGCACAGGGCAGTGGTGGATACCCCTCCCTGGAGGGATTGAAAAGACATGGAGATGTGGTGCGAGAGCCATGGGTTAATGGTGACCTGACAGTACTGGATTAACTGTTGAACTTGATCTCAGAGGTCTTTTCCAACCAAAACGATTCTATGATTCTACAATTCTGATGTTTCTTGACGACCCATCGTCATGGAACCCAACTTTGAGTCTGCAAATCAGGTTGTGTTCAGCAGGCTGTAATGGTCATCAACGTAATGTTCTCAGAGTCTGAACTCTTCATTTGGTTTGGAAACTTGAGGTTCTTCTAACTGGATAAATTCTAAAACATTGAGATGCTGTACAAATGCTCTTCTTAAACGCTGGTCTAGTGAGAGATGTCCCTGACTATGGCAGGAGGGTTGGAACCAGACAATCTCTGAGGTCTCTTCTACTATATGATTGATGAACAACAACCTGGTTCTGGAAGCCAACTGGATGGGATTTTATGGAAAACATCTTTCATCCAACAAATCCACATCAGTAGTATGGTGGACTTGAAGGTAGAAGGCACAAGCTAAATGGTTTCCCAGAAGGAACAGTGAGGAGATTAAAGGATTTGAAGATCTCTCCTATAAGTAAAGGCTGAGAGAACTGGAGCTGCTTAGTCTGGAGAAGAGAAGGCAGAGAGGGGACCTTATTAATGTTTATAACTATCTGAAGGGTGGGTGGCAGTAATGCCCTGTGATAGGATGAAGGGCAAAGGGTACAAGTTGGAGTACAGGAGGTTCCACCTCAACATCAGGATAAACTTCTTTACTGTGAAGGTGATAGAGCATTGAACAGGCTGCCCAGCGAGGTTGTGGGTTCTCCTTTCTTGGAGACTTTCAAAACCTGCCTGAACACATTCCTCTGTGACCTGCCCTAGGCAATCCTGATTTTGGCAGGCACGTTGGACAAGATGATCTCCCTTCTAACCCCTACCATTCCATGTTTCTGTGAAGCTGTAATGATCCCTATATAGGTATAGAACTGCAGACACAGTACTGTAGGAACTTCAGTGATTTGTAGGGCCTGAGATGTCAAATCTCATCCATGAGGGGTTAAATCTCATCCAATGTCTCTTGAGACATATAGACCACCTTCTCCCATTTTAAATCTCCGAAGATTTTGACACAATGGCCTTGGAAGTGTAACTGGGATGCAGATCTTGGTCTGAATTTGGAGAGACATTGACAGCTTTTGTGTTTGGAGGAACAAAAGGCATCGCAGTTTTACCATCAAGATGAGGGTGTAGGACGCAGGTGACACAAATTCTTGACTCTGCTACAGGGTTGCTGCAAAGCCCTTGACTGGCTCTTTCCTCTGTTAGAACATCTGTGAAAGAAGAAGATTTTGTCTTCTTCTATCTCAGTGCTGCAAAAGAGGGTGGCAAATGACTGGCTAGTGTTTCTTCTCTTTGTTGTTCAGTGAGACTCACAGACCATTAGAGGCTGGAAGGGACCTTCAAACATCATCTAGTCTAAACCCGCTGCCACAGCAGGATCACCTAGAGCAAGTCACACAGGAACATGTCCAGGCGGGCTTTAAAGTATCTCCAAAGAAGGAGACTCCACAACCTCCCCGGGCAGCCTGTTCCAATGCTCTGTCACCATCACTGGGAAGAAGTTCCTTCTAATATTTATATGGAACCTCCTATGTTCCAGCTGACACCCATTGCCCTTTGTCCTGTCACCAGATGACATTGAGAAGAGCCTGGCTTCATCCTCCTGACACCCAGCCTTCACATATTTATAGACATCAATGAGGTCACCCCTCAGTCTCCTCCGAGCTAAAGCATTCTGCTTGGTGGGCTGAATGGCAAGACGTCCTATGGGTCCCTGGGCTGTCTGGGACTGCTTGGAGGAGTAAGCTGAAAATCTGAAAGCGAAGACACTGAATCTGTGGAAGTTTGCCACTTCCAAGATGATGAACTCCTTCAGGAGCCGCCGTCTCCTGGAGTATTTGTCACCCGTGCAGTAACAGCCTTGCCTAGAGCAAAGCGACAGCAGTTACCCCACACAATATCTCATAAGAACACGATGAGACATCTCTCCCGGCAAAGTTTAAAGGCTCAGAAGCAGAGGCTACATTTTTCTGCTCAAGCAAACGCTGCCGCACGGCCGACTATCAAAATCGTAGAGGCACTGTGCATGGAGCAAGCCCATCTGAGAGGTCATGAAATAAGAGTTTGATGTACTGCTGTCAGTAGGTAAACAGTACAGATGAATTTAAATCATGTTTAGATTAAAGAAGGCCGAGCATAAAAGATATTTTCATTTGAGCTTTACAGCGCAATTAAGAGCAGTTTAAGCTTTCAATCCTAGCGGCTCGCGCTCAGGTCTGTGGTTAACCAACTGCTGAAGATATATTCTTATTAACTTCTACTGGGAATGCCATCTCTGTTTAGATGTAGAATTATACCTTCCTCTAAACAGCCCCCTTATCTTACAATCTGCAAATTGCAGGGTCTCCCACAGAAGGAAATCTTTTATTAAGCATTTTATTTTTCTTTGCTGCAGGCAAGCAGACTAAATAAACTCCAGCTTAGACTTTGCACGGTGTCTCTACGTTGGCCACATCCAAGAAACACAGACAATGCTGGTTTGCAAGAATGAAAGAATTTTAATAAAAACAAGCCATTCAAAACCCTTGTCAACTCCTTCTGCTGGATTGTTATAAAGAATTTATTTCATTACTATAAGTGCTGTTGACTTAGTGTTAGTTTCAGCACTTGAATTCTTGGATAGCCTGAATAAAATTATGTTTTCCAAGATAAATATATTATGCAAAGCATGACCTTCATTCTTTCGCTGATATGTCTGCTGACTCCAACTGCTTCCTCCTTCAGAGGGGCTTTCTGAGCTCTGATGAGGAGAAGCCTTATTTTGGTTTGACTTGAGGAAAGCACTGCAAACAAGGAAGACCATGTGAAAAATAAAAATAGAAAAGCTGGAGCCCATTTCTGTTGAAGTCAGAGACGGTGAAGTGTCAGTTGTGATGGAGTGGAAGTGGTGAACTGCTTCCATGCATGAGAGTGGACGTTCACGTCTCCAAAGAGCAAAGGTTTTCCCCTCTCAGGGGGAAGTTTGCTGCCCAGTAATAAGGCTCCACTGTGCTAATCCTCTCAAAATGGAGCGGTTATGACCTACCAGGGAGGTGATGATTTCAAGGGGATTATTCTTTCTGCTGAATTAGCAGAGGGCCCGGGCAGGGGATGAGGCAGAGCTGCCATTTCTGCATGCGGGGAGCTGAAAGGATCTGACCTGATTCTGCCATTAGTAGGACCAAAGACAACATTGTGTTGGGTGTCTTTGCATCGCTGGAACTGCCTTCCACAGCTGGTGTGATTGCATACACGATCCACTGGGCAATGCAATGCCACAAAGTCCTGCGGGCTGCCCCATGTGATGCCATGTAAGGCCAGGAAACGGCAGCTGTGGCCTCACCACTTCTCCTGGGACAAAATGATACCAGAGAATATTCTGGGATTTGTCTTAGCCAAGAAACACCCTTGGTTGACACAAGTCACTGCCTATTCCTGACTGGTTCGGAGCTTCTGTCATTACAGCGATCTTCTGCCTAGTACTAGGGACCGCTAAGCAGTCTGGTGGCAGCTCCTATCAGCATAAGCAGTCTGATGTTGCAGGCTGAGGCAAAATCCAAGAGGCTGAGTTTCTCCTAACGAGCCTAAGGCTCAGTGAACCTCCAACTTGATACTACTGTTAAATAAAAGAAGATGGCAAGGAGATGGCATTGAAGAAGGAAACAATTAGGAGGGCGTCTCAGTGGACTGCGTTAGGAAGAACCCGAGTCCCAGAATTTCTTTGAGCTTCCAGCGGTGACCACTTTTGATCCTATTTGTTAAGGACAAGCAGTTGAAAGATGTGACTTTGTATGACTTCCCAAATCCATGTGAGGAGGTTCCAAGACTGGAACATCACCCGCTGGATCATGACAGTCTTTCCTCCTGCTTGTCTTCACATCCTTGATCCGCTGTGACTCACTGCTTCCACCTGCCCACTCCAACCCATCAAATGGCTCTTTCTCATCATTACTTGCGCTTTCAAAACCCACTGTCTCTATTTCCCAGAAAACAGAGTCTGTTCTCTGGATTTTCATCTCTCACCGTCAGTTGAGTTCAGCTCCTGGAACCTCAGCTTGTTAGAGCCAACACACAGTTCAAGGAACGAACAGTCAAATTAAGCTTCCTTTCCCCGACGTAATTTCTAGACAAATTCAAATGAGCGTGGGCTCCTTTGGGTGTTTCCCACGGAGAAGAGAAAGATGAATAGAACTTTCCAGAGGTGATCATTGCGTGTTAGCTCTGTAAGTTTCCTGCACACAGTGCTTTCCATGCCATCGTTTCTGAACCGACAGGGTATCCGCTCAATGCAAGGGCTGCGCTACTCCGCTCCAAAATGCAGCTGCCTCTGAGCTGGAAAGTTCACAACCATAACCAAGCATCAGTTTAGCACAGGAAGGGAAGAGGATGATTGTATCCAACAGAAGAACTGTGTCCAGTTAAAATTACTGTAAAAATAAGTGTGGGTAGGCAGAATATGAATCAGAATTTGGCCTGGAAACCAGCTTACACCTACTTATACTTAAGGAACGAGAGACCTTGGAGAACTTGGACAACCGGGATTAGCCGTTGGGATTTTGGTTTATGTCTTACCAAAAGAAAGGCCCTCAAATTAATCCTGGCAATCAAATCTAGTACGAGCAGAGAAGAGAATTTTGTATTATGGCACACGCGTGAAAACTCTGTGCGTAGCAGTTTCCCACCCTGAAATACCACCCACTCGATAGTCCTCTGCTTAATTCCTCTGAAACAAGGGATCTCTCTGGTAGATGTTTTCTTGGGTAAAATTTTTCAATGTTTTGGGTAAAATTTTTCCATGTTCTGGGTAAAATTTTAGTCTCACCCTAACGTGGAAGAACCTCCACCTCTTTGGACTCCTCACCCACTTGGTACTTCTCTCTCAGGTTATATGCAGCTACTGGGCGTGACTGTGTCTTTACAAGAGTACGTCAGGAGAGGAAAACACGGTGCAGAGCAGCCTCAAGGGCAGTTCTCAAGTCATGGCAGTGAGCAGCAACACAAGTGGCTCTGAAAAAGCATCCAAAATCAGATGGCAGAGTAGAGCAGCCCATTTCTCCATCCAATGAGCAGTGCTACTGACCTCCAATGGGGGATAAGGATAAGGTACTTAGCTGATGCTCCAAAGTCTGCTAGATCACTATCACTGGAGTATCCCATTGATGAAGTAGGTGTGCATAGTGTGCTCTTAATTAAATCCCACTGATTTTGTGAGAATATGGATGAAGAATGAATTGAGAACAGGCTCAAGGACATGGACTTAGGGGTGCTCATGGGTGAAAAGGTGGACAGGAGCTGGCAGCGTGCACTCACAGTCCAGAAACCAACTGTGTCCTGGGCTGTGTGTCCAGCAGTGGGTCTGAGGAGGGGATTGCACCCCTCTGCTCCACTCTGGGGAGACCCCCCCAACCCCTGCAGGGCTGGGTCCAGCTCTGGGCTCCTCAGCACAGCACAGACCTGGAGCTAGTGGAGCAATGCCAGAGGAGGCCCCAGAAATGCTGCTCTGAGGTTGGAAACTGCTGCTGTAAGGGCAGGCTGGGAGAATTGGGAGTGTTCAGCTGGAGAAGAGAAGCTCTGGAGAGATCTTAGTGCAGCCTTTCAGGGATGAAAGAGGCCAATAAAAAAGATGGGGAGGGGCTTTTAATCAAGGGCTGTTGTGACAGGACAAGGGTGATGTTTTTAAATTAAAAGAGGGACATTCAGATGAATGGAAGAAATTCTTCACAGTGGGGGTGGTGAGTCACAGGAACATGTTGCCCAGAGCATTTCAGTTTGCCCCCTCCTTGGAAGTGTTCAAGACCATGTTAGATGGGTCCTTGAGCAACCTGATCTAGTGCAAGATGTCCCTGCCTATGGCAGGGGGGTTGGAACTATATGACCTTTTAAGGTCTCTTCCAAGCCAAACCATCCCATGATTCTATGAATATATTCTATTGCCTAGTAGTGTTGAAATATTTTCTCATCTTTCCACTACAAAACGTAATCCTTCTAATCCTGGGTTCAACCTCCTTGGACCTTGCAAAGAAATTCCATCCTAGAGAATGTTTCAGAACTCTGTATGTGGCTGTTGCTTTGACACATCCAGGGCTCACTTCTGCCTGGACAATTATTCCTTCCTCCATGAATCTTGACAGGTTTTCTGAGCTGAGCGAATCATGCAGAAGCAGATGTTTCAAACAGCCAGGCTGTGCTCAAACCTCTCTGCCACCAGGTTCATCCCATAGGAGACCTTTTTGGGAGGGTGACGTGCAGGGCTAACCAAGATATTCAGAAATTATGAAGAGGTTTAAGGTGTTTTCACTTACAAATTCTATATTTGAAATCTTGGGCCCTTTCCTACATGGCTTTGACTCCACAAAATTACCTAAATCTCTAGAAGCTTTTGAAAATCACAGAACATTAGGGATTGGAAGGGATCCCAAAAGATCATCTAGTCCAATCCCCTGGCACAGCAGGATCACCTAGACCAAGTCACACAGGAACACATCCAGGCAGGTCTTAAACATCTCCAAGGTGGTCAACGAGAAACCTCAAGAAGCTGTAATCTTGGCAGATCAGGTTCACTTCAGAGATCCCAGCCTGCTCTCTGTGCTTGCTGGAATTGCCATCATGTGGATGGGATGCAAAATCAAAACCGTATCCAGTTGTCATTTTGGTCTAATGGCATTTAGATTTCCTCATGAGAGCAACAACAAATGCTGCCATGAACAGAGCTTTTCCAACATTGAGTCTTCAGCTATTTTCACACCCTTCACTCCACTTTCCAACTTCCAAAGGAATTTGCCCAAGTCTTCACTGAAAAGAACAGAAGAGAAGCTAAAATAAGTTTGTTCTTCACATGCATCTCACTGAAGTCCTGCCAATTGCTGAATGAAGCGTGCCACGAATACAAGTAGCCAAACCAAGTTGTCTCCACTGTGAGCAAGGTAGGGACGGAGACCATTCTGCATTCAGAAACACAAACAATTAACGGAGGTTTCACTACCGTTTCTCTTTACATTTTACAGTTTGTTCAGCCCCAGCACAATAGCAGAGATGTCTGGATTAGGACTTACATCAAGAACTCTTAAAGCCACCAAAGAAGATGCTGGAGGGAATCCCAGGTCCGTTGGCTTGCCCTGCCAAAAGGACCAAAGGTCTGGCAATGACATTAACATCTTGGTATGTGAGCTATATTCATGGGTCTTTGGTTTCATGGTTCCCACTAAGTCGTCAGGGTTCTCAGAGACTCAATGGAAGCAGGGATGTAAAAGCCCTGTTACACTAGGTCATTTGGTCCATCCGCTGACCCTAGACATGGCAGGATTTTCCATACTGTGTGCTCCCAAGAGCTTTGTCCTGTCCCCTTTGCAATGGCTCAAGTCCAGGGGCTTCCACCCTTCCACCACTCCCACTGGGAGACCATTCCACAGCTCAATACATATTCACTTACAAACATTTTCCTGCAAGCACATCCAAATTTTTCTCCACTTCATTTCATCTCATGATCCTTCTGCAAATCCTTCTGCTCTCTCTTCCACCGCTCTGAACATTGAATATGAGTGTGTTTGTGTGACAGTTTATATATAGTTTCATCAAATCCCTCATTATCAACAACCCTGGGGCAACCAACAGATGCAGTGGGTCTTCCTTCCCTACAAGATGCCTTGCAGCTACTATCAAGAGTTGGCTTAAGTTACTAAAACCAGTAGCTTCCAGAAAGAAAAGCTCTTTGGGACTGCTGTTCACATGAGTGGAGTGGTCTCCACAAGAGATCACACAAAAAAGATCGTGGTCCTACTTCTCAGTTTGTCCAGCAAATTCCTATAGCCAGAGAGGACATGAAACCTTCTACTCTGCCCTGGTGAAACCACATAGAATCATAGAATCATTAGGGATTGGAAGGGACCTCGAAAGATCATCTAGTCCAATTCCCCCATCTGGAATATTGTGTCCAGTTCTGGGCCCCTCTGTTCAAGAAGGATGTAGAACTGCTGGAGAGAGTCCAGTGCAGAGCCACAGAGATTATGAAGGAGGTAGATCACATCCCGTATGACAAAGGGCTGAGGGTGCTGGGTCTGTTGAACTTGGAGAAAAGGAGACTGAGGGGTGACCTCACTAATGTCTATAAATATGTGAAGGGTGGGTGTCAGGAGGATGGAGCCAGGCTCTGCTCAGTGGCATCTAGTGATAAGAAGGGAGGAAATGGGTGTGAGCTGGAATATAGGAGGTTCCACATCAATATGAGAAGGAACTTCTTCACAATGAGGGTGACAGAGCACTGGAACAGGCTGCCTAGGGGGGTTGTGGAGTCTCCTTCTCTGGAGACGTTTAAAACCCACCTGGCCATGTTCCTGTGTGACTTGCTCTAGGTGATCCTGCTCTGGCACAGGGATTGGACTAGATGATCCCTATCCCTAATGTTCTGCGATTCTGTGAAACCTGGGACACAGAAGGATCTGCATCACACTGACAACACTGAGTTGGCTCTGACCAACCTGAATTTAATCTTTCAGCTATACCACACATTTCGGGCACAGCTTTAGCACCCTCCACTTCTTCCTGCGCCTCATTCTGTTGTGGTCAAATACTTGCCCTCGCAGAGCAGGGAACAGGAAGAGTCTACCGAGAAAATGTTGTCGGTGGAAATATTCAGAGCCATCAGAGACATGTGTACACCTAATTTCAAAGCATTTCCTGGGGAGCTGAGGAACCAAATTCTTTTGGCATCTCTGAGAGCGATCCTAGCTCTGGCATGCAAAACTGCTCTCCCAGAAAGACTCAGGACACAGAGTGGGGACTTTCAGGTTGGGGTTCGGGGCAGTGTGGAATAGCCTGACATAGCTGTTTTCTTTGCAAATAAAAGTCAACCCCTGCAGCTTGTGGATAACGACCTGGAGTCCTGGGGCGTCCAGGGACTGCATGGAGCCCTGGCCCGTGTGTTTGCTAGCTGTGCATGTGAGTGGGCTGAAACAAAAATACACAAGGGCTCAGGAGGAGTAAACGATAAACAATGCTTACAAAAACACTCCAGACAGAGCCGTCCCCATCCTTTCCCCAGGCTGAGCCGCTGCAGGGAGCTGGATGAGAAGGAACCTGCTGTTACCCAGCCCGGAGAAGGCAGGAGTGACACTGGTTAGCAGGGAGAAGGAACTTGAGGAATGGGCAAAAACTGTGACTGATGCATCCATCGAAAGAGAATGCCGCTCTCCAGCCAAGTTCGCTGCCAGGGTTGGCTGCACAGCTTCACTCTAAATATGTCCCTCTTGGAGAAGGACGACAGGTTTTTTATTTTTGTAGAGCTTTTTTCCCCCTGGCTTTTTGACCCAGCGAATTCCCCACAGCTGAAGCATCTCCGGCATTGCTCTGCACGCTGGCTCTGTCCTACCTGTTATCTCATGAGGCTGCTGATCTTTCAGAACCAGGATGGGACACCAGAAGAGCATTCAGGGGTCTGGCACGTGAGCCCTGCACCCTCTGTGGTCACAGTTTCTGGCCTGAGTGCGGACTGTGAAGGACCAGCTCTATCTTATTCTCCAATTAGGATCAAAGACAGGCTTCATCTCCTTGTCTGCCTTTCAGAGATCCCTTTTCCTCAGTATCATAGAATCATTAGGCATTGGAAGGGACCCCGAAAGATCACCTATCTCTGCTTGCTTCTGAGATTTTCCTTTCCTTGATGTGCCATGAGCCTTCTCTGTAGCTGATTCACTGTGGTTCACCTGGGAGTTTCCTTTTTATCTGCCACCTTTGCTCACTCTGGGATCTGTTCCTCACCTTTTTTAATCCCATCAACATTCAGCTCATGAGCTGAAGCAAAGATCTGGAGAACAAACCTTATGAAGAGCAGCTGAGGGAGATGGGGCTTTTTAGACTAAAGAGAAGGAGTCTGAGAGCCCTGACAAAGATACTGAGGTGCAGGAGCAGGTCTAGAGAAGGACAGTGAGGTTGGTGGAAGGTCTGGAGAACAAACTTTGTGAGGAGCAGCTGAGGGACCTGGCACTGGTTAGTCTGACGGAAGCTGACTGGAGACCTTATTGCTGTCTGCAACTGCCTGAAAGGAGTTTGGAGAGAGGTGAAGGTTGGTCTCTTCTCACAAGTAATAAGTGACAGGACAAGAGAAAACTTCTTCAGGTTGCACCAGGGGAAGGTTAGGTTGGCCATGAGGAGAAACTTCTTCCTGGAAAGGGTCATCAGCCCTTGGAACAGGCTGCACAGGGAAGGAATTGAATCACCATCCCTGGATGTGTTTCAAAGGGATGGAGATCTGGAGCTTAGGGCCAAGGTTTAGCGGTGGCTTTGGGACACCTGGGTTCGTGGTTGGACTCTATGATCTTGAAGGTCTTTTCCAACCGATCATATCAGAGGAAAGCAGTGGATGAGCTGGGGAAACACATCAGGGAACAAAGCTGGAGATATCAACCCTCGTGCCTTCTACCAGAGCACAGAAAAACAGAGAGACAGGCACCAGTGTGAAGGGACAGAGTAAAATTTTCCTGTCACTGTTCTTCTAGAAAGCTTCTTGCAGAAAAAGGAGAAAAATGGAGGTTATCAATTTAAATGTCCTCAAAATGCAGGGGCTGCCTGGATTGTCTAGAGATGCATTAGCACCACAACCTGCAAGGTTCTTCTTTTCAGTGAGCCAGTAATGCCCTGCAGAGCCATCCAGCCTGTCTTCCCTGCTCACTTAAAGCCCTCCTGGACATGTTCCTCTGCAACTGGATCTAAGTGATCCTGCTGCAGCAGAGGGGTTAGACTAGGTGGTAAATATCAGAAGGAACTTCTTCCCAGTGAGGGTGACAGAGCCCTGGAACAGGCTGCCCAGTGGGGTTGTGGAGTCTCCTTCTCTGGAGACATTTAAAACCCGCCTGGCCGTGTTCCTGTGCGACTGGATCTAGGTGATCCTGCTGTGGCAGGGGGATTGGACTGGATGATACTTCGAGGTTCCTTTCTGATCCCTAATGATTCTATGACTCTATGGTCTTTTGAGGTCCCTTCCAATCCCTAATGTTCTGTGACTCTGTGATTCAAGCCTTTTCCTTGCATTTCTGCGCTCCATCCTGTGCGGTTGAAAACCTTCCCGGTCAAGAGGCCACCACATCTTCTTTGTGAGATGGTTACTCCACAGCTAAACGCTCCTTATTTTCTCGGTGCTCAAGCTCAGTTTTCAGGCTCCAGCTTCAGGCTCGCTCCCAAGTCCTTTCCCTTCGTACTTACTCAATCATTGCACTTGAGGCAGAGGTTACGTTTCCAGGGCAGTAAATACCAGGAGTGCAATTCATTAGACTGTTTGAAGGTCTTGATTTTCCAGGTCTTCTGCTTTCAACCTGTTTCTACAGGGTGCTAGTTAATATTTGCCCACTTGTAGCTAGACTTTTCCCACACTCTTATCACCTGACAGTGGCCAGTTGGCTCCCTATCCAATTTTCAGTGTATTTCTCTGCTTCGTTTCTATCAGGAGCTGTTTTGACAGGTTAATCCTTAAGTGTTTGAACAGTTTTTCACTCTTTCTTTTCTTCTTATTTCTGTTTGCTTCATTTCCTTGTTGATGGAAGGTTATAAAAAGGACGCGGTGTTTCAGCCGCCTGCGTCGCTTGTGCCCTGTCCCTCCTGTTCTCCCAATACAGCGGTAAAAGCACATTTTTTGCTGCTTCTCTGTGAATTCAGACTGTTTTTTTGGCTGCCCTTATCTTTTCCCTCAAAGCCTCAGCTTCCTCTGAGTGTTTTTATTTGGTTGCTTCTCACTTACACTGCTTCCCGCCTTCTTTGTCCTCCTGGTACCCTGTCAGCTACTTCAGCCTCAGGAAAATCACCTCCTGTGCCCCCTTCAAGAATGGATTTTCGCGGTGTTTTGCCACGTCTCTCCTCATTACCATGTTCCCATCTAGCACATCACTTGCTTGGCCTCCTCCTGTGCCAAACTAGTCGCTTTCAGTTGGTTCTTGTTATGTTCTGTGAACCTACTCTGCTGAAATCCTGCCAGGCTTCCCGATATTTCCTTTTCTTTCCGTTTGATGATGTCTCTTCTGTCCTACAGCGTGCCTCTTCATTCTCTTTCCTTCTCTCACCTTCTGTTTTCTCAATGCTGTGTGTCACATTCTCCTACCTGGTCATCTTCCAAACTATAGAAATTAAACCATGAATGTTCCATTGCTTGGTTTTTCCATCCTTTGATCCCCATGGAGATTAGTAGGGAGAGGGGAAGTTTGGTCAGTTTTCCCAAGGTTCCTTTAGATGTTTTCCATCAAATACTGATGGCAGCTGCTCTGAGGTGGTTGTTCTTGCCTTCTAGTGCAGATGTGAAGAGGAATCATCTATCTCTGTAGAAACCCAGAGAAATAGATGTTTCTCTCTCTGAAGAAATTAACAGTGAAGTGATTTTAGGAAAGGATTTGATGGGTGTGAGCTGGAACATAGGAGGGTCCATATAAATATCAGAAGGAACTTCTTCCCAGTGAGGGTGGCAGAGCACTGGAACAGGCTGCTCGGGGGGTTGTGGAGTCTCCTTCTCTGGAGACATTTAAAACCCGCCTGGACATGTTCCTGTGTGACTTGGTCTAGGTG
>JAOXOE010029514.1:0-14363 GCA_028565055.1 Phoeniculus purpureus
GTGAAGGAGACTCCACAACCACCCTGGGCAGCCTGTTCCAGTGCTCCGTCACCCTCACTGGGAAGAAGTTCCTTCTTCAGTCAGCGTGCCTGCTGAGTGCCTTTGGAAAAGCACAACCCTTGTGTGTGAGGCTTCTCTCATCTCGCTTTTCTCATCTAAAATGTAGGCAGACTGTTGATAGTAACGGTCTTTCTGTAATTTAGAAAGAGGAGGGATTCACTCTATGAGAAAATAAGTGGCATAAAGATCACTCTGGAAGTACTGAGTCTTTCTCTACTGCCTACAAAAAGAAATCCTCAAGAAAACCTCTGCATTATTTAATGTTAAAAAAGAGTCATTTAACCTCCTAGTATTCAAATATCGGAAAAAATTTACCTTCATTGTCTGTGAGAGTCTCCAGAGTTGCAGGTATGACTTTAACTGTGAAATATGATGCTCTGTGATTTAAAGACTTCCCACAGCAACCAAGGTTTCCAATATTTTTCTTATTTCAGCAAGTCTGTTCATAAACCAGAAGAACTAAAAGGAAACAGGAAGACACTTTACAGGCAGTTTTTCAAAAACAGAACTACCTTTTTCACAGCTTGGAAAGAGTTTTAAATGGAAAGTAGCTGCCTCAAGAGGCTTCTTTTTTATGGGCTGCAGTTTCATGCACAGTGTTACATAGCACTTGGACTAAAGGATATAGACAATGTCTCCAAAATTTTATTATCCTGTAAAAAAAACCAGACCCATACATTTTCATTTTTCCCAGTTTTGAGAGAAATGTGAATTTTTTCCACATTTCCACAGTTTAAAAATGCAAAAGGAGCTTGGTGTCCCACTGAACACTGACTGCACTGAGAAAATCTTCAGGACCTGCTTATTCCTTCTTTACTGCAGAAGGTAATGGCAAGGAGAGAAAGAAAAACTTCTACTGACTACAATTAAAGCTTAATCAGATCATGATAGAATGTTATGCTTTTCAGACATTTACCCAGCCTTTGGATTGTTGTGGAGGATTCCTGCTTTTTTTTTTTTAACCTTTTCATCTAGAGGAGTAAAATCCACAGAGCTGTTTATTAGAAAAGCTATTTCAGAAACACTGTTTGTAAACACGTAGCTTTCAGACACACGTGCAGTGAAGACTATGTATTCCTTGTACTCGAGCACACAGAGACAGTTCATATAAAAAAAAATCTATATACACATCAGAATAAATCAGTAGTTCAAACATCCTGTAGTTTCCAGGATTGGCCATTACTATTTCCAAGGAACAAAACAAAATGGGACCAGTTATGAATCAATACATCACTTAATGATATTTTTTCTTAAAGCTGATTACTCTGTTCCCTTCTATCATGAGCTTAGTTTGCTCATAGAATCAGTGATCCTGATTGCAATTTAGATTACAGTAACTATGTCATTATTCAATAATAAGTGATAATTAAATGCTCAGTTTGGCTGGGCTATAGAATGTACTTTCTTCCTGAAAAACTCTCAGGGAGGTGGACTGTCACTCCTCATGGCATGCCACTGGTCAGAGACTGGAACAGCACCATGCCCCAGGAGGTGGAGGAGTCATCATCCCTGAAGGGGCTCAAAAAATGTGTAGGTGTGGCCCTAGGGAACAGGGTTTAATGGAGTTGGTTTGATGGTTGGGGTAGATGATCTTGATTAGGTACAGAGAGCTCACTACACTGTGTAAGGAACTACACAGTTTAAGGAACTAAACCATCGCTTTGCAGAACATAAATAAATAAATTTGTTTGGGTTTTTTAAGTAAAAAATTAATGGTTTATTTTAATGAAAATTACAAAAAAACCTAATACCTTCATTAAGAGCAATCTTTTCCAACCTGTCTTGAAGGATAAATATTTCTGTATTGAAGCAGAAGAAGTAACTTATTTATGTCAGTGAAAACAGAGAGGTACATTAATCCAGGTTCTATAGCTTCTGCCTAGTTTCAACTGCCTGTAGACTATAAAAATCCTCAAGGGGAGTTAGTTTCATTTGGATTAGCACACGTATTTAGTGTATAATAACTCATAATACAGAAAGTTCTCACGCTGGGACTGAAAGAATGCCTTTTAATAAAAGACATCTGCATTGAAATGAAGCCAGGAGAATTTCTGGTCAATGGTGTATGAAATACAATTTAGAAGTTGGTTATTTTGTAACCTATGTTTCCATATCAGTCTAGTATAAAAATAGACTTGACTGTCTTGAAGTACATGGTAACTCTTGGAAGTGAAAAAAGGGATGCTGGAGTTACAGGCTCTTTCATAGGGCTGGAAGCAGGGAAACACTCGGTGTACTAATGTTTTGCTTTAAAAGCTGAGTAGAATCTTTGAGTCTAATTTGTGTGTTTTCTGCAGAAAATTTTAAAAAATTTAAAAAGTTGAAATGAATAGTGGCTACTCCAATGTCATCTAGTGATAGGACAAGGGGAAATGGGTGTAAGCTGGAACATAGGAGCTTCCATGTGAATGTGAGAAGGAACTTCTTCACAGTGAGAGTGACAGAGCACTGGAACAGGCTGCCCAGGGTGGGTGTCCAGGCTGCCCAGGAGCCTCCTTCTCTGTAGATGTTTAAAACCTGCCTGGATATGTTCTTGTGCAACTTGGTCCAGGTGATCCTGCTCTGGCAGGGAGATTGGACTAGATGATCTCTCGAGGTCCCTTCCAATCCCTGATGTTCTGTGATTCTGTGATACTCCCTAAACTGCCTTCCTCTTCTCCCCTCTCAGTGACTCCCGCTGCCTTCTTCACCTTCTTTGCTTCTCTCCATCTTGGAGTGCTGAAGAAACTTTATGGAGAGTGGGAATAGTCACCTGGACCTGGAGAGACTGCGAATTCTGAACTGTGAAGATCTGTGAGTATTGAGACTAAAGTCAGAAGACCAATGTTGTTTCAGAAAGAACCTACAATGAAGATAATGAATATGTTTCAAACATTTTCTATCTCAATTCAGTGTAGGAGCAGTGTGACCAGGATAAGGTTGGCTTTCTGGGCTGCACTCACACATTGTCAGAATTCCTCAACTGAAGTTCATCAGAACCAGCACCCCTGAATCTTTCTCTGCAGAACTGCTCCCAATCCATTGACCACTCGTCATATATTTAGGCTCAGGACTACCCCCGCTCTAGTGCAGGACCTAGCACAGCCTGGTTGAACTTCATGATGGACCCAGTTCTCAAGACTGTGAAGGTCCCTTTGAATGGCTTCCCTTCCCTCCAGCGTTTCAACCACCCCACGTAGCTTGGTGTCATCCATGAACTTGGCACTCAGTGACACTGCCCCTGTCACCCACAAAGATGTTACACAGCACTGGCCTCAGTGCTTATCCCTGAGGAACTCCACTCATCACTGGTCTCCACTTGGACATGGAGCCTCTGATCACTTCTCTTTGGATGTAAGCATCTAGCCAGCTCCTTATCCTCCATCAAATCCATGTCTGTAATTTAGAGACCAAAATGTAACTGGAACAGTGTCAAATGCCCTGTACAAGTCTAGTTAGATGACATCAATTACTCTTTCCTTGTCCACAAACACTGTAACCCCTGTAATCATAAAATGCAACCAAATATGTCAGACATGATTTGCCCTTGGTGAAGCCATGCTGGTTGTCACCAACTTCCTCATTTTCCATGTACATTCAGGACGTCCTGCTCCATGATCTGCTCCAACATGTTCAAACATAACCTATGGGACAATCACATTGTGCTTGCTCTTCTCTTACACACTGCTCTGTGCCTTTTTGCTCAAACTTAGTTCTTGTACGCATTTGCATCTTTAAAGGGCTACAGAAAGCATTTTACTGTCTTGTCCCCTGTGCAGTACCATTAGTATCAAGAACCTTCAGAAGCCAAACAGTCTAATCAGGTTACAACAGTTTCTTGGTGAGCACACTGCTTTGCAGACTGGCTAACTGCTGATCCTGAAGACCTTTAGAATGGAATGTAGACAAAGAAGACGATCCACATGAAGCAAAATAACCTAGAGCTTGGCACTGCCTTGTGACTTCTGAGGGCAGTTGTATATCCCAAACTGCAGAAATAAATAGAGTGAGCTCCCCTGGAGGAACAAATAAGCAAAATGGGGATAGCATTAAAGATTAAGCAGAAAGTGAACAGGGAAAGTGAACAAGGCAACCTCTGAAAGTGAATGAAGGGCTCAATGGAAGAGTCCAAATAAGGAGTTGTTATCAACAGGGCTGTGTCAAGGAAACATAATTGTTAGTGGAAAACCAGGTTTCATTTGGTAAGAGGAGCGAAAAATTGAAAGGGAGCTATTAGCTCCTAGTTTTTTCCAAAAATAACTGAAAAAATTCCACAGTTAAACAGGTGCAAACAAAGCCTATAGCTGGAGGCATCTCATTTCAATAGCTATCAAGAAGCTGAGATGGCCTATCTAATTTAGTAGGCTATTAGCTGCAAGAAAGTAGCTTTTATCAAGCCCTAGCAGCCAGCAACCACTAAGAGAGGGTTTTTTCTTACATACTGCTTTTACTCCTGGAGCATCCCATAATCTTGAGGCAGGTTTACTTCAGACACACTAATAATAAACTGCCTTCCTCCCACCAAACTGCAGCTAGAAAAAGCATAAAGAGCCTCCATGCAACAGAGAGGCTCTTACCTGGAAGGAAGACTTTTGAAGACAGATAATAGAAGCAAACTGTGACTGCTGCTTGTTGAACAGACATCACCATACATCACATTAGTTAGTTTAATTTAAGGTCTTGAAGAATGCAATACAGCAGCAGGAATGAAGTATTGCAGAGCATAGTCAATGGGAAACTGCAGCTAGTTGTTACTGGGAACTGTTTTATTCCTCTGTGTCATAGATCTGAGTTGGATGAAAAGCATTGATATTTTCCTGACTGTAACTGATATCATGGATAACACCTTAAAAACAAAAACAGAAACCTTGGCACAGAAAGGAGCATGAATGGAAAAAACATAAAGTAGGCATGAGGAAAGTGCTTCATTGACCTAAACCAAGAGAACTTGTATTTTGTAAGCCCGCAACTAGCCTGGAGACTGATCACAAGTTAACGCATAGCTGAGATGCAGATGGATTTGCAAACCTAAAAAATTCTCTGTTTGTTCATTGGTTCGATTTGATTAACATTTTATTTCATATGGAGCCTTTTAAACTCAGAAAAACAGTGGGACATGGGAAATAAGGAGGTGATTGGTGACAGCCAACATGGCCTCACTGAGGGCAGATCATGCCTGCCAAACCTGGTGGCCTTCTATGGCAGGGTTACAGCACTGGTAAGTAAGGGTAGAGCAACTGACATCATCTATCTGGACTTGTGCAGGGCATTGGACACTGTCCCACAATACTTCCTTGTCACTGAAACAAATAGAGACTTGGATGTGGCAGAAGGACAACTCAGTGGATATGGAAGAGGCTGGACAGTTGCAGTCATAGAGCTGTGATGAATGGGTTCATGTCCAAGTGGGGATCAGTTACCTGTGGGGTTCCTTGGGCACCTGCTTTAGGTCTGGTGCTGTTTAACATCCTTGTGGGTGACATGCACAGTGACACTGAGTGGCCATTCAGCAAGTTTACCAGTGACACCAAACTGTGTGGGGTGGTCGACAGGCTGGAGGGAAGAGAGGCCATCCAGACGGACCAGGACAGGAAGGAGAGATGGGCCCATGCAACCTGCATGAGGTCCAGCAGTCCAAGTGCAAGGTCTTACATCTGAATCAAGGCAATATCAGGCACAAATCCGTGCTGGGAGGTGAATGGATTGAGAGCAGCCCTGAGGAGAAGGATTTAGGGCTGTTGGTAGATGAGAAGCTCAACATGAGCAGGAAATGTGTGAGGATAGCCCACAAGGCCAACCATGTCTGCCCTGGATCAAAAGAAGGGTCATCAGCAGGTCAAAAGAAGTGATTCTGTCCCTCCACTCTGCTCTGGTGAGACTTTACCTGAAGTTCTGCATCCAGTTCTGGAGCCCCCAGTACAAGAAGGACATGTTGGACTGTTAGAGCAAGTCCAGAGGAGGCCACAAGGGTGATCAGAGGGCTGGACCTCCTTTGCTGTTGGGACAGGCTGGAAGAGTTCAGCCTGGAGAAGAGAAGGCTCCAGATGGGCCTTATAGCAGCCTCGCAGTACCTGAAGGGACTACAGGAAAGCTAAAGATGGACTTTATATGAGGGACCCTAGTGGGGTGATGGTCTCATCTAAAGGGGGGTGGTCTCAATCTAAAAGACAGGAGATTTAGGAAGAAATTCCCTTCTGTGAAGGTGCTGAGGCCCTCGAACAGGTTGTTGAGGGAGGTTGTGGCTGTCCCTTCCCTGGAAGTGTTCAAGGCCAGGTTGGATGGTGCTCTGGGCACTCTGGTCTAGAAAGAGGTGACCCTGCCCATGACAGGGAGATCGAATCTAAATCAGGTTTAGAGGTTGGATCTAGAGGATCTCTCAGCTTACTTCCAGCCTAAACCATTCTATGATTTTCTTTGTCCCATCTTCTCTCTGATTAAACTGTAAGTCTGACAAGGCTTGAAGTTAAGAGTGGAATAAGTTTGGGTTTTACCTACAGGCAGACAGCTTCTCTAGGCTATTTTCCTACACTGAGAGTGCTGGGGGAGTGACAGTGTAGACTGCTCCAAAACCACATAAATGAATTCTCAGTGTGGGATGAAGCATCTCTTTGGAGAGCTAATTGAAAGAAGTGGTTCTGCAATAGCTGTCCAAGGCCAGATCTCCCTTTGAGACAGTTTGGCCAAAGCCACTCTCTCAAATGCCAAGCAGCCAATACCCAAATCAGTTGCTCGAGCCAGCCCCTGGTGCACTCTGCTCTCTGCCTTGCTCAGGCTCCAGTAGCAAATCCCCAGATCCTTACGATGTGCACTGGGTCTGCATGTGCTCACCAACTAATGATTTGGGAATTGTAGAATGCTGAGGGTTGTTTTCAGTGTGCTGGGAAGTCCTAAAGTGGGTCTCAAACCCATAATTGTCATATACAAGTTGACACTGGAATGATTTGAGAGATAATATCTATTGTTAGACCAAGCTGCCTAGCTGGAAATTGTTTACGAAGGAGGTGTAAATTACACATCTAGAGATTTAGTTGCTCAGCTGGATGCTTTCAAAGTCTGCAAATTGGGTGCTGTTTGCACTGATTTAAACTTCTTTTATTGCATTAGAACTAGTTCTGCTTGGAGGAATGAGTGTCCTCTTCGTTTCATTGCAGTAAACAGTGTTAGCTAAGTCACAGCTAAGGGATCAGGGCATTTTGTCTGCAAAATTCCTCATTAAATTATGTTGACGGTTAAGCAAAAAATAACATAGTGGGAAAGGGAAAATGCTACTCTGCATATGAATTGCTTTTTTTTCCAGCCTCAGCATTCAAGTCCTAAAATTTGCAGTGATTTGTAACGAAATGTTCCTCCTAAAATAAGAAAATTAAGCCTACATCAGATTAGGTGCTCTTCAAATTTTCTGCGTAAATTGGATCAGATTTGATCTGGAATTCACTGACACAAGCACTGAACTCTAAAATGCTCTTTTCAGCCGGGTATTGTTCAAAGAGGAGTTGCACTCACATTTGTTTTACTGTTTCACAGAATGATTGAGGCTGGAAAAGCCTTCTAGCTCGTTCAGCCCAGCCCATGACCTAACATCACCACATCAGCCAGACTAGGACACTAAGGGTCACAGCCACTCTGTCCTTAAACAACTCCAGGGATGGGGAATCCACCACTACTCTGGGCCAACATAACTGATGCAAAGAAGCAAATACAGTCAGAGAATTCTTTTCATTATGATAATTTAAGACACTAACAATATAGGTAGCAGCTATTTCAAGACTGGAATATACACATTTCCACACATGCCTTTCCAAAACTACTTCTTAGTGCACCTGTCAGTCTTTGCACTGGAAACCCACCCCATGCCCTGCTGCTGTGTCTCAGCTGTATGTGCTCATACATCAGCTGGGCTATGTAAACATTACCCCAGCATAAATGTTTGATAACAGAGTAAAACAATGTGATTAATAAAACTAGAAAGCAAACCCAGTCATGTATGGACTGCATGATTCTGCTAGTCCTGCAGCCTCACTCTGGGACCTAATGAAACTAAAGGAGTACATTGCATTCATACTGACAACAACCACCAAAAAAAAACCCAAAGCAGAGATCTTACAGCTATTAAAGGAACCATTGGGTTAAGGCAGCAGTAAGGCAAAATCTGTATGTGGACAATCTGTGGTGATGCAATGTGGCCATCCCAAATGCAGAGTTATAAAACCTTTATGGCACACCACACTGTGCAAGGCACTATAAAAATTTGATGGCCTTGCTTTTGGGATGAGTGCTTTACTCAGGAGTGATGGAGCCACCACTGAGTTATGCAGGTCTTTGCCAGAGGAATGGTGTAGAACATAAACATTTTTGTAGTGCTTCATGTCATCTTTTGGTAAGGGAGATGTTCAGTTTCCCTTCTATCTTCTTTTATCTGTCCCTGTTGGAAGAGCAGTGACTAGAAAAAGAGTTCTGTGAGGAGTGACAGAACTTATTTCCATCACTCCATCACATTTCCATTATTCTTCAGTAGCCATTTTTGTTGTCAATTCAGCTTGGGCAGTTGAAGTGCTCATGCATAGTTGAGATGGGCATATGGTTGGGAAGAGTAAGTAAGGCAGCTTTGGAAAATGTCCTAGAAGATTTAACATCCCTCTTCTTTCATGGCCTCTGCTTCTCTGTGAATACGTAGCAGAATAAAGCCAAAACCATTCCTCTGCATTTGTCTCAGCAGCCTCTGGACTTGGAGGGTTTTTTCTCTACAGTAAGTTATCCAGCCTACAGACATCACAGTCCTAAGATAAAATTGCTCCTGTACAAATCTGGTTCCCATAGCCCACCCTTCCTTAATGGAGTGAATTTATCTCTATCCCCATACACTGGGCAATGTTATCCAACAGCCATTTCCTCCAACACCTACTTGAAAATAAGTGCTGCTAAATGTACTAAGGAATTCATCTTTGCAGATCATCACAGAATCATCACAGAATGACTTCACTTGGAAGGGATCTCAGACATCATTCAGCCCCAAACCCCTGTCATAGACAGTGACACATCTCACTAGATTAGGTTACCTCAAACACTTCCAGGGATGAAGCAGCCACAACCTCCCTGGGCAATCTGTTCAAGAGGCTCAGCACCCTCACAGGGAGAAAATTCTACCTAAAATCTAACTTAAATCTCCCCTCTTTTAGCTTGAAACAATCTTCCTTGTCCTATCACTACAGTCTCTCACATAAAGTTCCTCTCCAACTTTCCTGTAGCCTCTTCGAGTACTAGGCAGCTGCTATAAGGTTCCCCAGGAGTCTTCTCCAGTCTGAACAGCCTCAACTCTCCACAATCTGCTCAAACTTCTCATCAATAAACAATCTTATTATTTTTAATTAAATAATAGAAACAGTAAAAATAATTCATTTTACATATAATTAAAAGAAAAGAATTCCATTCATTTGAATTCTGTGCACTTCTTGTGATACAGCTCTTTTTGACTGCTGGAGTCCCACAACTGTGGTCTGCAACAGTTCTACCATTTCTGAATATTGAGGATTTGGCTTGTGAAAACAGGTATCAGAAAAATCAGAGAATCAGAGAATCATTAAGGTTGGAAGAGACTTCCAAGATGATCCAGTTCAACCACCAACCCAGTCCCACCCTGCCCACTAAATCCTGTTCCCTAGAGCCACATCTACACAGTTTTTGAACTCCTACAGGGACTTCTCCTCCTCCCTGGGCAGCTTGTTCTATACCATATGTATTGCTGCATCTGCACATTTGAACAGCAAATTTTTTTCAACCTACAGAAAGGTATATTCATCACATGGGGTGTGTGGTCTATGGCAAGATCAGTGTGGACTAGAAAAGAGCACAAAAAGAGTACAAAGGAACTAGTAGTTTCAGACTGTGTAATACGAGAAGCTGCTTCTTCTTCTTCTTTTAATATAATTATCAAAAATACTACATGAAAAAATTCTGACATTTTACCCCACAGACTCTCATCCTGCACATTCTGTGGGAAAATATACCATTTCCCACTTTCCACTTGTGTTCACACACCGAATCCACAAAGATACAGGAAGCCACTCTGTCTTTACTGTTATTGTGCATCAACATAACTGTTGAACAGGTTGCAGATGCTTGAGCAGCAGAAAACACTGAGCTTTACAGGTGGCAGTGAGGTCCAGTTCAAAGAGGGTAGACATGCTAGAGTATAACTGAAGGCTTAATTCGGCCCATGACGTACCCCATTGCTGATAATTACATGGGAGAAGAAGAGAATCCAGTGTGAATTTCCAGCCCAGGTTATGCTCACAGGGGTTGACAGACAGGAACAAAATCAAGAGTCTTTTTCATTGTGTGTAGCAGAAATTTGATATGGAAATAATTCTGAGACAGTAGGCATGGAACCCCACAGTGTCATTTTTAGAATAATTTTTCATCATAAATCTGCACTTTAAACTACTGCCAGATAATCAAAGGAGCTGGGAGCATCAGATGATACTATTATTACCAGATGCTATCACCTTTCTGATAGAGATCATCAGTTTATGTCACTGAAGGGGGAAAAGCAAACAGAAAAGACAGATGAAAAGATGAATATGTTTCTCTCTCTTTTCACTCAGTGGCATGATCTAAAGGAGACCCTCAGCATACAGATTCATAAAATGAGGTTAGCGGAGTTCAGAGCCACCCTTGCTGGCCATATAGGGCTCATCAAATGCTTTTGGAGTCAGTCCTGAACATTGCACGTGTGTCATGTGCCACGATGAAACCAGAGCTTCATACCTTACTTTCAACAACTTCCTCAGTGTCCAACCTCCCTCCTTAACGATCTGAAAGCTTCAGCACTGGGTCACAACTCAATCAGAGGTGAAGAAATAACGTTGGGTGAAGGCATCCAGTAATCACTAGCCATGAGGGCTGTGGGTGCATCTTACTTAACAGATCCTACTGCATAAAGGGAAACCTGTTTCCTACAGTTCATTATGGCCCTAGCAGCACCAAAGTAAATTCAACAAGAGTTTCTGCACTGCTGCTTCAAAGGAAGTTTATCTAGCTATGCTCTCAGTGAAGTGTGAAACTAGATTAGACAAAATATTCACAGAGTTTTGTAGGGAATGCGGGAAGCAGAGATCTGGCACCTTGCAGGAAAGAGTTGGGGGTGTGAGATAAGAGCAGTGAATCCCAAGAACTCAGGAATAGATAGTGATCAATGCCCAAAGACAGAAGGTAGCCTGCTTTTGTAAACACAGGAGGGCCCTTCAGTGTTAAGAATAGAACCAGGCTAGCAGACAAGAGAGGAGACTGATAGGAGGCTAAAGTGGATTGCTGTGGTTATGTCTAAAGGCCTTGTGTTAGTTGTTTGTAGTGTAAAAAGGGAAGTAACCAACAATGTATCCTTGGAATGTAGCGAGACAAAGATGATTGATACAATGTAGTTATTGGTGAATACTCTGTGGTATGTAAACCCTGCTACTCTGTAGAAGAAACGACTTCTGAACAGTGACTTCTGGTGTCTGAGCACTGTCAGATTTCCAGCCTTGATCATCATGATAGTTTTTTCCAAAACCTTTCTCTATTGCTTTTCCTTATTGCTAAATACAAATGTCTCTGCATGAAAGAAAGATGCTGGCCAAGTATCATGTTTTTTCAGAATCGAGGAATTACAGGTTCCTGAAGCCTAGTTGGAAATACAGGATGTGAGGAACACACTGAGGTACAGCAGTAACCCCCATCCTTGCCCTGCAGATGATCTGGTTTGGTTTGGATTTTAAACTTAGCATAACTTGAACGCAAGTTAAAAAACCAAAACTCTCTTTCAGCTGTACAGAAAAGCCTATATAAAGGCAATAGGCGTACAATCATGTCTAATCAAGCATGTCTAAGAGCATCTCCCGCAGTGATGAGCATGGAAGTGAATAAATCACTTCAGGTGCTAAAGCATACAATACCAGAAGGTGAGACCAGAGAATTGGTGACCTTTTTTAAAATGGCCATTTAATATTTAATAAAAGACTGCTTTTCAACATCTGATGGGTATAGAAGAAAATGAAAATGCTCATACTTCATTACAATATTTTTATCAATACATGGCTCAGAATGGAGCAGCCCCAGATTCACTGGCAAATACTCCAACACAGTCTGAGCATTTGAATCATAGAATTGTAGAACAGTTTCAGCTAGAAGAGACCTTCAACATCATTGAGTCCAACCTTTTCCTAGCCCTATCAGCACCACTAAACCCTGTCCTCCAACACAACATCTACTCTGCTCTTAAACACTTCCAGGAATGGGGACTCAACCACCTCCTTGAGCAGGCTGTTCCAGTGCCTGACAGCCCGTTCAGGAAAGAAATTCCTCCTGCCATCCAACCTGAACCTCCTCCGGGCCATTTCCCCTTATTCTGTCTGTGGCAGCTGGGGAGAAAAGATCAACCTCCGCCTCTCCACAACCTCCTTTCAAGTAGTTACAGAGATCAACAAAGTTTCTCCTCAATCTCCTCCAGGCTGAACAGCTCCAGGTACTTCAGGCATTCCTCCTATGACACCTGTTCCAAACCCTTTACTGGCTTGGTAGCCACCTCTGTCACCTCTCCAGCCCTTCAAAGTGCCTCTTGTAGTCAGGGGCCCAAAACTGGACACAGTACTTGAGGTGTGCCCTCACCAAAGCTGAGTAGAGGGCAATGATCATCTCCCTACTCCTGGTGGCCACACTATTGCTGATCCAGGCCAGGATGTCATTTGCCTTCTTGGCTACCTGGGCACACAGCTGGTTTCTGTTCAGCTGGCCCTCTATTACCAGTCCCAGAGAGTACAATACTTAAAATGACTGAGTATTTATAAAAAAATAAAGGTTTAGTGCTTTTATTGTTCCAGTTCCATCTTCTGGCATGAGAATGCTGGCGAAAACTAAAGCTCTGAGCTCTGCAATAGGATTGTTTCTCTGATAAGACCCTGCTCATCATGCTGAGGAGACATTTTGTGTTAATATAGCATCATAGAATTGTAGAACCATGAAGGGTGAAGGAGACCTCCAAGATCATCAAGTCCATTGTCAATCAGCCCAGTGCCACCATTCACTTGCCTATTACAATTGCACAAATTAAAGAAGGAAGACTGTCAGAACAAAAGGGACAATGTGTGGAATCCAAGTCAGAAAACTCCTGTAAATATTCCCATTAATCTCATTATTTCAAAGAATGTGTTTTCTTCCTATATAAACAAAGTCAAAATGCCACCAAACATGCTTGTGTGGGTCCTGCGTGTTCTATCTTCTCATCGTACATCATAAGGAAATGAAAAACAGGAGGAAGATGAGAAGGAGTTGACTGTGTTGCCAAACTGAGTGATGACACAATCAGGAAACAATTTCATCCCAGCACTTCAAACTAACCTGTGAAATCTGGATCTTCTAATGAGTCCAGGTTTGAGATGTGACAGGTTTGGGATCTGTTGTCTCCCTTGTTGAGGGCATGGTGCAGAAAGAGACATGGAGGGTAACAGAGGGGCAAGTAAGAAAACAGGACTATCAAGAGCTGGGTCTGTTGAGCTCGAAGAACATGAAACTGAGGGTTGATTACATTAATGTCCATAAATATGTTAAGGGTGGGTGTCAGGAGGATGGATCCAGGCTCTTCTCAGTGTTATCTCATGATAGGACAAGGGGCAATGGCTGTCAGCTGGAACATAGGAAACTCCACAAAAATATGAGAAAAAGCTTCTTCACAGTAAGGGTGACAGAACAGTGGAATGGGTTGCCCAGGTGGATTGTGGAAGCTCCTTCTCTGGAGACATTTAAAACTCACCTGAACATGTTCCTGTGCGACTTGATCCTGCTGTTGCAAGGGGATTGGACTAGATGATCTTTCGAGGTCCCTTCCAATCCCTAATGTTATGTGATTCTGTGACTATGTGAAGAAAAAGATAGAAGTCACTGAGGAGAGAGAAGAGAGGGTAGTGAGGGAGCAGACACTTTGCAACTTTTTAAACCTAAACTTTTGTGCAGAAAATACAGAGGTTAGACTGGCAGGTTCTAGCATAACAATATTCTACTCATAAATCAAGACTGGTATCAGCAGAGCCTTTTAGTTAGAGATGTACTTTAACCAGAATCTCAGATCCGGATAACCTAGATCATAGAATCATGGAACCATTAGGGATTGGAAGGGACCTCGAAAGATCATCTAGTCCAGTCCCCCTGCCATGGGCAGGGACGCCCCAGCCTAGATCAGGCTGGCCAGAGACGCATCCAGCCTGGCCTTAAACACCACCAGGGACGGGGCCTCAACCACCTCCCTGGGCAACCCATTCCAGGCTCTCACCACTCTCATGGTGAAGAACTTCCTC
>JAOXOE010029515.1:0-14359 GCA_028565055.1 Phoeniculus purpureus
TTTAAAACCTGCCTGGATGTGTTCCTGTGTGACTTGGTCTAGGTGATCCTGCTGTGGCAGGGGGGTTGGACTAGATGGTCTTTCGAGGCCCCTTCCAATCCCTAATAATTCTATGATCCTTCTGGGCAAGGCTGTGAACAGCAGGAGGTTGCTCAGATGGTTTTCAATGTGCTTTACAGTTGTTGCAGGGAAACTTGGGGCTAGGTCTAGCCCCATTTTAAAATGGCTAGAGAAAAGAGGTTGCAGCTTGCTCAGTTCACTGTGAATCCAGTAGTGCAATTTTTAGTCCCTCTAGACAGGTGACTACATTTAGCAGGAGAGCTGGTAACATGAGTCATTCCTTTAATCATCTTTCATCACCACCAGATCCATCCTTCAGGAAAAGACTCAAAAATTACAGTTATTTAAAGAGATCAGTCTGTGTGTCAGACTTCTAAAACCATCTCTACTGCTGGAAGATGTCTCCGCTCTGCTATGTGTAATGAATATTTCAAGTGAAAGCCTCCTCTCCCCCCCCCGCCCAACATTAATTTTATAAATTGCTAATTAATTATCTTCCCTATGGCAACAGGCTGTGGCTTTTATTGACTTGCAAATCAAAAGAGGGGTCTGAAGAATGACAGGCTAGTATTTTAATGAGTTATGTCTTCCATGTTTATCCGCATTTTATTACCCTGCAGTCTGTTAAGTTATCTATTTAATTTGGGAAAGCGCATTATTGCGGTTTGAGTGATCTCACGTGGAAAAGAATAAGGGGTGTTTTGCAACCACTGTGATGAAATATATTGCACTGCAGTCACGGATATGCTCGACAGATACATATCTTTGATTCATTTAAGTAAATCAGAATTTCACTCTCCCATTATAATAATCGTGACATTAGTGTTAATTCTTGCATCAACTATCTCCTGACACAGGACAGTCCCTGGAGCAAGTTTTCCGCCCTGCCATCGTCTTCCTTTTTTTTTACCTTTGAGACGAACCCTGAGCCCATTTTGGCAACAAGTGTTTTGCAATTGGTTTTGATGGAGCCAGGATTTCACTGGTTCTCTCTAGTCCTTAAACCTCAGAGTTGTTCCACCACCATGAAATGAGGTTTGTAGAAACATCTCTTCTGCGTGAAGCCAATGAAGAAGTGCAGAGTTGCTCCTGCCAATGCTTGCTTCATATTGAAACTATTCTGAAGAACATTCTCAGAAACGAGGGTGGAAGCTCTGGGGGAGGAAAGTGATGACTGCTGCAACATTTCCGTGGCTGTTTGTATCCTTCCCACGAGGAGTAATTTGTACCACTTGGGGTCCTGCAGTTTCTCTGACTTAATTCATGAGGTAATGAGCTCTGCATTCCCAGCCAAGGTTAGCATAGTCACTGATTGCAAGCTGCTATTATTTCACTTTTCAACTTCTCATCCCATTCAGTGCTGTCTTCTTTTTGCCAGAAGGGACCAGAGGCTGAGGGCTGTCCTTTGTCCTGTGCCTTGGAGACAATCAGCTCTGCTAGTTGTTGCTCTTTATCCTGCAGTTCGACCCGTGTTACCAGCAGGAACCTGGCTTCTAGTCACATGGATTTATCTACAGTTTTACAGAATCACAGAACATTAGGGATTGGAAAGGACCTCAAAAGATCCAGAGCAGGATCACCTAGATCCGGTCACCCAGGAACGTATCGAGGCAGGTTTTAAAAACCTTCGGAGAAGGAGATTCCACAACCCCCCTGGGCAGCCCTTCCAGTGCTCTATCACCCTCACGGGGGAGAAGTTCCTTCTCATATTGATGTGGAACTTACTATGTTCCAGTTCACACCCATTGCCCCTTGTCCTATCACTAGATGACACTGAGCAGAGCCTGGCTCCATCCTCCTGACATCCACCCCTCACATATTTATCGACATTAATGGGGTCACCCCTCAGTCTCCCTCAAGCTAAAGACACCCAGCTCCCTCAGCCTTTCCTCATAAGGCAGATGTTCCACTCCCTTCATCATCTTCGTGGCTCTGCGCTGCACTCCCTCCAGTGTGTCCTTCTGGAACTGAGGGGCCCAGAACTGGACGCAGCAGCGAGGGGAAGCTGCGCATTTCAGAGCTGATCTCATGCACAAGTGGAAAATAAAGCTTCCACAGAGCAGAAATTAAAACATCAATTCCACTAAATTCAGAATAAAAAGCTTTTGTAGAGGTGGAAAGAGTCTACAGCTTAAGAGCCTTCTCACTGTAATTGTTTTTAAAACATGCCATTTCTTCACCGGTCGTTGAATTCACTATTGTAACGCCCAGTAACAGCACTGCTGGCCCCAGGCAGCTGAAAGGCACACACGCACTCACGCTTGACCCCTTGGAGACTGTCCCCTGCAGAGCTACACCTCCACGGTTCAAGTCTGCGAAGCTACACAGCAGCCTGTGGTTTCCTCCATCAGCATCAACACACACACAACTCCCCAGATACACTGAGCAAGTAAGAAGGGCCTGGGTGGGATTTTAAACAAATAATGTGGTGCATGCTAGGAGGAAGGAAAAAGCATGAGGTACACTGAAGAAAGGCAATGTTCTACCAGCCTCTTCCTCCACTCACCTGCATGTCTGCTACAGAGGACCCGGCACCAGCAGCCACTGTGGTCTCGGAGAGCCAGTGTTTTTGGAGAACCACTGTGTCCTGCAGCATCTCCTTCCCAAAGCCTCAGGAAGAACAGAACATCCCTTGCTCACAACGCAGCAAGTGATGGTTATAACATAGCAAAGACCCAGGCTCAGCTTTCCAGGGTCATTAGTTACCTTTGCCACCCCACTGCTGAGTCACATAGGTGGCCCTTGAGGAGTCTAGAAACAGGGAGATGGGAACACCTCAGCCTCTGCTTCCCTCCTTGCCCCAGTATGCTGCAGCTACTCATTCGAACAGCCTGCCCTCCGCCCTCTGCTTGCTCCAAATCACAGCACCTGACTCCCCCCAGACTGACTCCAAATCGCAGCACCTGAAAGAAGAGAACACCACATTTCACACCACGACACCGGGGAGTTTTATGGTTTTAATAGTCACTAAAGGATTCAACAGGGTGCTTTCCAACTTTGAAATAGGAGTGCAAAAAGGATATGAGAGAATGTCTTCTGTACATTATTACAAAACAATCCATACATCCCGTCCTGAAGTGGTACACGAGACACCACCGAGCCCGTGCGCCCTGCGTGCACACTGGTTGCGTCTTGTCCTCTTTATGTGCAGAACGTGGAGCTAACGGAAAGCTCCTGTTGGCACGTGGGCAAATGCTTCTAGGGCAGTGGTGGGTAAATCCCAGGGGTAAATGCAGGGACCATTCTGCTCAGCACACCTAGGCACAGCTTCGGGAGTGCAGAGCCACCACTGTGCCCTTGGGCACTACCCTGCTGGCACAGCTCACAGATCCTCTCCAGTTTGGTGCAGTCAACTCCTTCGCTCATTGCAGGTTGGCTTTTTCCCCACGTTTGACACCATTTCACGCTTCACATCCTCTGCAGCGTTCCCAGGTCGAGCACTGGTGAACCCACCCTTATTTTACCCATTGCATCTTCTCAGGAGGAAGTCAACCAGGCTATATAGCAAATAAATTAAACCCCTCATCCCCCCGTACCCCTCAGCGCCAACAAGGCTGCGGGGCATGTCTCAGTACCCGTCCTGGCAGTCATTGTCATCGTAATCAACAGCAGCCTTGTTGTGGTAGTTGCCCGGCGGCCATTTGCGGTTCCTGGCCTCCAGACTCTGCGGCGAGCTGTCGTCCCCATGGCTGTTGGACTCACGTGTGTCATCTTCCTGAGAGTGGCTTTCTTCATCATCATCCTCCGGGGACTCGCTGTTGTTGCTTTCTCTGGAACTGCTGTCCTCGCCTGTGTTGTCCTCTTGGCTGCCGTCATCTTCCAGGGATTCACTTTGGCTCTCAGCTGATGAGCTCAGCACATCCTCATCGGTGTTGGAGTCATTCTCATCCTCCTCTGACTTCTCCATAGTGTCCTCTGTGGACTGGCTCTGGTCACCCTCGTCTTCCTCAGACTTGCTGTCAGGTGCAGACTGTGCACTGTCCTTGGGAAACGCCTGGTCCTCCTGACCTTCCTGGGACTGACTGCCACTGCGCTCACTGGATGTGTTCACCACCTCCTGGGAGATGTCTTCTGGAGACTCCCCTGGCTCTTCATCTGACCAGTCAGCAGCGCTCTCTCTAGATTTGCTGCTTTCGCTCTCCTTGGAGGGGCTGTCCTCCTCATCCTCACCGGAGCGGCTGGTGCTGTCTTCCTCCGACTGGCTGGGAACAGGATCTTCCGACTCACTGTTGTCCTCTGTGGATGGGCTGTCTTCTCCCGAGTCAGTGTCGTCCACCTCTGGGGATCTGCTCTCGCCCTCTTCCCAGTGATGGGAGTCAGCCGCCCAGCCTCTGGTGTGGGGGCCAGCAAGACGTCCCTTGTAGCTGCTGCCCAGGTTGCTGAAGGCAGAGGGGTCATCACCTTGCATGGCTTCATCTTCAAAGTTGTAGCTCTCCTCCTCCTCCTGGCTGCTGCTGCTGCCCCCTCTCTGTCTGTAGGCCTGCTCATAGCGGCTGCCAAGGTAGCTCCTGTACCTTCGGTGATCTGCCCCGATGCTCTCGCTGCTGCTACTACTGCTGCTGTCGTCGTGCCCTCCACCAGCCCCAGCATCCCCGCGGCCACCATCACGGGTGTGTTCATCCACCCCATTGGCACCAGCTACATATGTAGGACCTTCGCCCTGCTCCTCTTCCCCCTTCCCATCAAAAGTGTCATCCCCACTGTCATCCTCCTCGTCCAGGAACCCGCCAGCGTGGGAGGGAAGGCCATTGATTCCCATGCCGTGGTAGTCTCCATTACCATCATCAGTATCACGTGCATCCTCCTCCTGTCGGGGAGACAAATGAAGACAAATGCAAAGGCCAGCAGGTCACAGGCACTATCAGCACTACTTGCCACACGGGCCCAGTGCTACCCTGACCAACACTGGATTCGGGAGCACCTTTCTGGTGGACTAAAACACCCCTCTCCACTCACTCACCAGAAAACCAAAGTCATTCCCATCCTGGCCGTTTGCACCCTTGTGGTCCATCTGGTTCAGGTGTTGAGGCTCCCCAGCTCTGCCTTTCTTGTCTTGGCCACCACGCTCATCCAGCTCCTCATCCACAGCATTCCTGTCAGTCGGATCCCGGGCAAGGGCATTGTGCTCGGTCTCTGCACTGGCAGGAGAGTGTCTGCCACTTGCACCACCCAGGAGGTTGCCCAGCTTGTTGATGTAGCCTCCACTTGCTGTGGCCTAGAGGCAAAACACGATGCAGGGCTCTGCTTTATTAAAAGTCACCTCATGCTTGCTGCTACTGCTGTGGAATCACTCCCAAGCCATGCAAGCCCTCAAGCTTCCTTCATCACTTGCACCTCAGCCCTTCAGCTGTTTCTGGCTGATGAAAAAAGTAGTCACCAATGCAAGGGCAGCTCAGCAAAGCCCAAACCATGATGGTTCAAGACCAACACATCAGGTGAACTGGGAGCGTGCACGGGGATGCAAGGCAAACAGAGCGGGAAAGAACTTGACACAGCTTGAAAAGACGAAGTAGCTGGGCAAAGCTCAAAGAAGTGGCAGCTACTCCTGCAGTTGCCTGGTCCAAGGATGCCTGCCTGGGGCTGGCTCCCCAACCCAGACTTGCTCCCCAAGCAGCTGCCACCAGCGGGACTGGAGCATCCCCCAGCTTACCTCCTGCTGGGCACTGTGGCAGGGGCGGTCAGGCTCACAGCCGGGCACCTAAACACATCCAGAAGACATCTGGTCAGTGACTGGCACACCTTGGCTGGATGAAACCGCCTGGGTTTGGCGTTTCTGTACCTGTCTAGTGGGTACTTACAGGATGAGCAGAAGCTACAGCCCAGAGGAGCAGCACCAAGAACACAGTCCTCATGTTTGTTGTGGTCCCTGCAGCTGCAACAGGGAACAAAGCGCTTGCACACTAGAGCAAAACATTTGCGTGTGGTCCTGGCTGTAACTTGGCCCCATTAAGCCCTTTCAACTGATAACAGCCTGTCTTTCCTGGCATGTGGTGATCAGCCTGGCAAGTCAATCCAAGGATTTGTTCTCATGCCACCTCCCAGCATCTCCTCCTGTGCAGGAACTTCCCTTTAGTTTGTGATTTGAAATACCTGGCCACGTTTTTACAGACATTTTGCCTAAGCACCAGGAAAGGGTGGCAAAGCTCCTCCAGATTCCATGATCCCACAGTAACATCACCTGAGCTCAGCAGCCACGATGGGAGCTGGCACCACAGATCGGCAGCATTCTGACACCTGTCATGGTCTCTACAACCACCCAACCCAAAGCCAAGCATCACGGTAAGAGAACCCTGTGGAGAGCTGCATCTCCAGTGTCGGCTGGATTGGTCTGGAATCCCACCAGCATTGCAGCCAGCAAAGGCAGGTAGAGCAGTGAGCAGCTTTCCTCCAGCTCTGCCCTCCTAGGCAGCCCAGCATCAGGTGCCCGTGGGGTGTGCTAACTGCACCGCGCATCGCTCCGCATCCAAAACCTGCTAGGGCAGAGCCATGCTGCTAATTCCTTCCCTTAGGAAGCACCTCCGTCTCAGCTTACAAGTATCTCCTTGCTTCCTAGTGAAACCTGCAAGAAAATCTGAAGCCCCTGTCCCTAGACGTTGCCGTTTCCACCCCCGGCAGTACCAAAAGAACCCAAAGAAACCAAAACTTTTACCTTGAGAAGTGGTGTGAACCAGCATGTCCTCCAGTGCTCCAGGGATGGGAGAAGCTGGCTGCCTGTGTTGGGATGCCCTGAGCTGTGCATCCCGGCGTGGCCACGAGGGCATTTAACTGCTGGCTGTTGCCAGCCCCGGGCAAGGGGCAGCCAATGGCACCAGCAGGCAGCGCTACCACGCGCGGAGGCGTCATCAGGAACTGGCATCCCACACTTCCTCTGGCATCCGCCGGGACACCAGCCCTAAGAAAAGCAACTTGTGGTTGCAGGATGATGACATGGGCTGGTAGTTAATGACTGACTGCGCCGGTCTGTGTTTTGACTACTAAGTTTATTCCGTTCACACACTTCCCGCCATGACACACACAAACAACTCCGTCATCACCCACATCGAGCACCAGACCCCATCCCAAGGAAGGCTCTCTCCTGACGTGTGCACTCGGGAGCAGCGTGTGCCCCCTGCCATGGGTCAAGTTGCTGAAACCCATGTTGAATCCTCTGCCAGAACTCAGCCTTCCCCTCGTGCTTTGGGGCAGAGCACTGAGCCCTGTGTTAGAAGGAGAGGACTGGAGATCTAGAGCATCTCTCTTATAAGGAAAGGCTGAGAGAGCTGAGACTGTTTAGCCTTGAGAAGACTGAGAGGACACCTGATCCACACCTATCAATATCTGAAGGGTGGCTATAAGGGAAGATAGTACCAGGCTGTTTCCAGTTGTGCCCAGTGACAGGACAAGGAGCACTGGGCACAAGCTGGAATATGAGAAGATTCATTTAGAAATAAGGAACAACTTCTTCACAGTGCAAGTCCCAAAGCCCTCGAACAGGCTGCCCAGAGAGGCTGTGGAGTCTCCTTCTCAGGAGACATTAAAACCTCACCTGGATGCAGCCCCATGCAATGTGCTCTTGGCAGTGCTGCTTTGGAGGGGTTGGACTCGATGATCCCTAGAGGTCCCTTTCAGCTGGGACAGTTCTGTGATCCTGTGATATAACTGTTTTCATGCCCACAGACACTTCTGCAAGGAAGAAGGGAAACACCAACTGGAGGTGCTCAGGGAGGATCTCACCCCCTGCACGGAGGGAGGGAGCACCCCCGTTGAGCTGCAGATGCAGGCAGCATCACACACACATACAGACATTGACAGGTATGCACAGTGATACAGATGACACAGGCACACGTACAGCCCAGGGTCTCCTGGTGCAGCGTGGGTTATCTACTCCAAACAGGCAGTAAATCAGCAGGGCAGACAGCCCTGACTTGCTTACGGAGGGAGTCTGCAAGCCTTCAGCTGTGCACACACACCGGCACACTACAACCACATCTCCCTCCCTGTGCAGTGTAGGACAGGACCAGCGTGCCCCAGCCGTAACCCCAGCTTTTCCCTCTGCCAGAGCCTGGCTGGAAGGAAGGCAACTTCCTTGCTCGGTTTTGGGTCATTACGAGGTCTGCCGTGCTGGCAGCACCTCCGCTCCGCTAATAAAAACACGCTGCATGAGCAAAGAAGCTACTTCAAACTAGAGAACAGGGCTGAGCTGTGCAAGCCAGGCTCTCCTCACAGCCAGGT
This sequence comes from Phoeniculus purpureus, assembly GCA_028565055.1. Classification (NCBI taxonomy): domain Eukaryota; kingdom Metazoa; phylum Chordata; class Aves; order Bucerotiformes; family Phoeniculidae; genus Phoeniculus; species Phoeniculus purpureus. The sequence goes on from JAOXOE010029515.1 coordinate 8,272, forward strand.
GGCATAGGATGGGCATGGCCATGGGCTGAGCATCCCATGGGTGCCCATGAGTGTTTTGCTGGGGCAGAAGTGTAAATGACAACATTGATGCTCTGTGAGGAGCATCTGCACGTCTTCCTTGGGTGCTGCCCTGGGTTGAAGAAAGAGTCTTTCAGACAGCACAGCCCTGCTTCAGGAAGCCACTGTGTCAGGAAAAGCCTGTGAGACAGCATTTGCCTTCAACTGCAGATGGCTCCTCGACTTTCCTGCTGCTAAGCCCTGGCAAACCACAGTCACCTGTGGTGGCCCCTTGAAGCAGAGCAAAAAAGTTCTCAGAGGTGGGGGCAGAGCTCAGGGGACTTAACAGGGATGCAGGTTTATAGGTATTCACAGGAGACACTGGCGCTACAAAATAAGTGACTTAAGGAAACTTCAGCAGAGTCAGGACTGAATCAGGGCCCTGTACACTGCAGATGATCTGAATCTGCCTGTATCACCTGCACCAACAGCATCCAGAAAGCTTCCTCCATCCTGTGACACCATGATGCCACAACTGAACTTCTTATGAAAACAGATATGTTGTCAGTCTGCTGCTGTGGATGCTGCTTAATTTGATCCTCCAAAATCTCCTGCCTACCCTCCTATCATTACGCTGGGTTAAAAAGGGGCTGCTGAGACCACATCTGGAGTGTTGTGTCCAGTTCTGGGCCCCTCAGTTCAAGAGGGACACAGAGCTGCTGGAGGGAGTCCAGTGCAGAGCAACGAGGATGATGAAGGAAGGGGAGCACCTCCCTTATGAGGAAAAGCTGAGGGAGCTGGGTCTCTTGAGCTTGGAGGAGACTGAGGGGTGACCCCATTAATGTCTATAAATATGTGAAAGGTGGGTGTCAGGAGGATGGAGCCAGGATCTGCTCAATGTCATCTAGTGACAGGAGAAGGGGCAATGGATGTCAGCTGGAACATAGGAGGTTCCATATAAATATGAGAAGGAACTTCTTCCCAGTGAAGGTGATGGAGCACTGGGAACAGGCTGCCCAGTAGAGTTCTGGAGTCTCCTTAACCAGAGACATTTAAAACCTGTCTGGACATGTTCCTGTGCGACTTGGTCTAGGTGATCCTGCTGTGGCAGGGGGATTGGACTAGATGATCTTTTGAGGTCCGTTCCAATCCCTAATGATTCTATGAATGGTTGGAGTTGATGATGTTGAAGGTCTTTTCCAACCTAAACGATTTTATGGTTCTATGATTACCATCTAGGGGACCACGTGCATCTGTATGTGAAGACTATGCAGTGATCACACAGTGGCCAAATGCAATTAGCACGTTTTTCTTCTTCTTTCTGCCCCCCCATGTAGGGATGCCCCATTGCTGCTCTGGCCCCACTGCTCTCCCTACAACCCATCAGCTTTGAGAAGAGCATCATTCAACCTCTTGCTTTCATGCACACACACACACACCCCCCACACACACCCTTTGGAAAATGGTTTTCCTCTTCTTCTCTACCCTATCCCTGTGCAGATACTGCGGGACATATTTTCCTCTCAATCTACGACAAAATTATACCCCTCTCTCCAGACAGATATGAGTTCACTTTGCCAACCTTTTTTAGGCACCTCCAACAATTACCATGTTTTGTTCTGGGTAACCTGCATTTAGCACAGCCCCCAAAGCGCTGGGACTGTCTTGTGTCCAAGCACCACTGTGTGAGAAGGTGATAAACAATGAGTGCACTTGGCTTTTTTATAGCCTGGGTCTCTGCCCCACCAGCCACTCACTCTGAGGTCACCTCGCTCCCCTCTAGAGGCCCCAAAATGGCTGTGGTACCAGCACCCCCAACAGCATTAGCTGCCAATTGACCCTAAATCCCTGCAACCTCCAATAGCCATGGGCCAAACAGCCCAGGTCTGTCTCTCTAATCCCCTTCAGAGGGCATCCCACAGCATCATCCAGACTGTCCAATCAGTTCTGCTTTTGTTTTGCAATAAACCCCCCTCCAGCTCACACACTGTAACCTTACAGTAGGTAAGAAATGGACCATGGCTAGGGGAAGTGCCTGTCTGACCAGCATTTTAAATGCCACTTTGCATTTCCCCAAGTCCTGGCCTGAGATGTTTGGCCCTTGGAAATGGCCAGGATGGGAAGCAGTGAAACAAGGATGGGTAAAACCTGGCCAGGTTAAAGCTGGCAAGCTCAGGTTATCAGGAAGGAGGGAAGGGAATAAGGGAAGTCTTATATGAGGAGAGGCTGAGGGAGCTGGGGTTGCTTAGCCTGGAGAAGAGAAGACTCAGGGGGTCCTCATCAATCTGTAAGTCCCTGAAGGGAAGTTGTAGACATGTGGGAGTCAGGCTCTTCTCCCAGGCAACCAGCACCAGGACAAGAGGGCAGGGCCTGAAGCTGCACCAGGGGAGGTTTAGGTTGGATGTTAGGAAGAACTTCCTCACGGAAAGGGTGATCAGACTCTGGAATGGACTGCCCAGGGCACTGGTGGAGTCCCCATCCCTGGAGGTGTTTAAGAAAATATCGAATGTGGCATTTAGTGCCTCGGTCTGACCGATGTGGTGATGTTAGGTCATGGGCTGGGCTGGATGACCTTAGCAGTCTTTTCCAGCCTCAATGATTCAGTGATTCTGAGGTGGCTCAGAGATTAAAGGGCTTGCCAGGCTCATTAGAACAGGCAGGAATATCGACTTTCTGTTTGACAAGTTGGACTGTGGAGTGTTCATGAGGACAGAGAAACAGAAAGATATTAATGGAAACAGCAGGAAGCATTAGAGATGCCAAAACCAAGATAGACATTGGCACAGCAGAGAGCAAGCTGGCTGTGGAGGCACATAAGGGCTGCTCTCCCCTGCTGATTGAGACATCTCCCCATTGAATACTCAATAAATTAATATTGTTCCAAAAATCCACTGTTGCCTCATTTCTTCAGCATTTTTGTAGTTTTGTAGTTATGTTGTGTGTCACACTTCTCTCCTGATTGTACCTTTGGGGTTTGACAGCAGCAGCAGCAAAAGGAAAGGATCAGTGAATGAATTGGAGCAGCAGAGACAAGATGAGAGTATGACTCAAGAGTCCACTCCCAAGCACTTCAGCATCAGTCCTGCCTTATGCCCAGACCCAAATCCAAAATCGGTTTGCTGAGTGCTCACTGGTGACAGGTGCTACAAGGGAGCAGTTTTTTTTCAGCTGGAAGCAGACAGAAAAAGCCTCATCTTAGCACCAGGAATTACCCAGTGCTCAACCTCAGCAGTTTCATTTCCACACCGCTCCTCTAAAGAAGGATGCTCAGCCTTGCACACCAAACAGGTTCCCATCTACTTTGCAGGTAGCCAAGTCACAGATGGCAGCTGTGGATGCAGGGGGAATCATAGAATCATTAGTGATTGGAAGGGACCTCAAAAGATCATCTAGTCCAACAGGATCACCTAGACCAAGTCACATAGGAACACATCCAGGCGGGTCTTAAATGTCTCCACACAAGGAGATTCCACAACCCCCCTGGGCAGCCCTCCGTCACCCTCACTGGGAAGAAGTTCCTTCTCATATTTATATGGAACTTCCTCTGTTGCATCTCACACCCACTGCCCCTCATCCTATCACTAGATGACACTGAGAAGAGCCTGGCTCCAGCCTCCTGACACCCACCCCTCGCATATTTATAGATATTAATGAGGTCACCTCTCAGTCTCCTCCAAGCTCAAGAGACCCAGCTCCCTCAGCTTTTCCTCATAAGGGAGGTGCTCCAATTCCTTCATCATCCTTGTTGCTCTATGGCTGCCGAACGGCAGCACAGCCTGCTGGGCTGTCGGCGACACCACCCAGAGAAGCATCCTGGCTTTGGCTTCCCTGTAGACTCAAGGGAACCGAGCAAAGGCTTTGTGCCTGTGAAGTCTGAGCAAATACCGCCTGCATTTCACAGCATTACTGTGGTGGATGATGCAGGAGCTAACGATGACAGTTTAGGTGCTTGAAGAGCAGCACCGAGATATGCTTTTCCTGGCAGCAAGCCTCTAAGTCATAGATGCTGTGATACATGACAGATGGAAGTTACTCTCTTGTTTCTCACAACATAGAGCATGCACAGGTTTCATTTATGGTAAGCCTTCCAAATTTGCTGGTTTTTCTCACTGGAAAGACAACATGTCATAAGAGTGTGACTTTCAGAGCCCTGAATCATAGAATGGCTTAGGCTGCAAGAGACCTCAGAGATCAGCTAGTTCCAATCCTCTCTGTCATGGGCTGGGCCACCTCTCACTATGCTAGGTTCCCAGAGCCCCATCCAGCCTGGCTTTGACCACTTTCAGGGAGGAGCCATCTACCATCTCCCCTGGCAAGCTGTTCCAGTGCCTCACCACCCTCACATTGAGGAACTTCTTCCCAAGATCTAAACTAAATCTGCCCTCTTTTAGCTTGAAACCATTCCCCCTTGTCCTATCACTGGAGTCCCTCATCAAAAGTCTTTCTCCAGCTTTCATGTAGGCTCTCTTCAGGTACTGAAAGGCTGCTAGAAGGTCCCCTTAAAGCCTTCTCCAAGCTGAACATCCCCAACTCCCTCAGCCTGTCTTCACAGAAGAGGTGATCCAGCCCTCTCACCATCCTTGTGGCCCTCCTTTGGACTTGCTCCAACAGTTCCATATATTGGGGGCTAAATAAGAGGACACAGTACTCCAGGTAAGGTCTCACAAGAGCAGAGGAGATGGGGAGAATCACCTCCTTTGACCTGCTGGTGACATTCCTCTGATACAGCCCAGGATACAGCTGGCCCTTTTGGGCTGCCCTCACACTGCCAGCTCATGGTGAACTACACAAACACACAGGACCCCCTAATGTTTGGTCTCTGCACAAGACCCACAACCCGCTCCCTTTTCCCCCCTCCCTGAACAGCACAGGGGTAGCAGCATTAACCCACCCTCAGTGTGTCTAATGCAGAGTTTACTTTGCAGGCCAAGAATAAAAGCAGTTTTAAGGAATAAATAATTTGCTCTGTTGCAGGTACCTACTTCAGGCCAAGATGTGCCACAGACTGTCTGAAGTCTCTCTGACACCAGCTGATCTTGTCCTACCGACAAGATGCACACCATGCTCCTTCACAACAGACACGCTGTGCGACTTGGTCTAGGTGATCCTGCTGTGGTTTGGGGATTGGACTGGATGATCTTTCGAGGACCCTTCCAATCCCTAATGTTCTGTCATTCTGTGAAGACAGTGACTCTGATTTGAGGGAGAAGAGATTATTGTATTGAGATGATAGTTACTGAAATCATTGTAATTGCATTTTGTGTGTGTGTGATCCAGCACCTTAACCTCAAAGAGAAAATGTCTGAGAGTGGTAAGCCATTTCTGAAACAATTCTTGAAGCACTTTTAAAATTGCTTTCCAAGAACTAGCAAAAAAATTAAAAGTTCATTTATAAGCAAGGTGCTGAAATAGAAAAAAGAGAAACTGTGTTCTAACATGATGGCTCTCAAAGTGGAATTGTCTCAAAGGCAGCAAGAGTAACAACAGAACAACCTTTGTTGTGTGTTACAGTACAATGTGCTACTTTGACTGTCTCACATCATGCTAATGGTCCATCCTAAAAATTACCTAAGTCTTTAAGAGTCTGTCCTTGCACTGAGGGTGGGGGAAACTGCAGCCAGGTCCTGGATTGCCGATATTGTTGGTCTCAAAGAGAAGTGTGGGTGCTGCAGGCTGGTTGGGGCACATGCAGGGTTACTGGTGTGTGGACACCTGTTTCTTCCATTTGATGGGTTATTCCTGAATGTTCTCTGCTTTTGCCATGCCAGGAAGCAAATTAGGAGCCATAGTGGGACATTGATCTAGCAGTTTATGGAGAAGAGTAGGAAAATATGTAAAGTCAGTGGCCATCAGAAGAAGTGAACAGAGATAAAGGGGCTTAGAATCATGAAGAGCAATTTTGGTTGAATAGCTCGACTAGATAACATTTTAGACTGCTCAGTTTGTAACTCGTAGGAAGCAGAAAAACAGATTTTTGAAATTTTAGAAGGTGTACCTAACAGTGAAAGGAAGCAGAGACATGGATAGGTAAAAGCAGAGTTAACAGGGGCTGGATTCAGAACAGTAGAGCAAACTGAATTAAGGAAAATGA
>JAOXOE010029516.1:0-14359 GCA_028565055.1 Phoeniculus purpureus
GCTCTGTCACCCTCACTGGGAAGAAGTTCCTTCTCATATTTATGTGGAACATCCTATGTTCCAGCTCACACCCACTGCCCCTATTAGTAGACGACATTGAGGAGAGCAGTGCATCTTTCAGTCTACACATGAAAGAGGACATCTTGCATCCCAAAGTCATCTTCTAACAATCAAACTGCAAAGATGCAGTAGACTGACACAATATCAAAGTAGACACCTTACTACAGCAACTAAAGACTCACATAAAATACAAAATATGCAAGTAAATCAAGGCACCATGAATAATTTAAAGAAGGATTTACTTACTTGAGCCCATTTCCATCATCAAAGAAAAAGTACTTTGCCTTCATATCTTTTAAGAAAAGCCTTGGGTTATCTCCTCTCAGCATGATCTTGTCCCAAAGGACCACCTGGTTGAGAGCCTAAAGGTATAATTGTAATTGAGTCAGAAAAAGAAGATTGCATTCAAGTCACTTGAATTTCATAGCATTACCCACCAAAAAGCCCTGAAGCTGAAGCACACGCTTGCCAATTACAACTAATTTAACAAAAACAGTGCTTTATAGGGAAGGAAACAAGTACTACTACGCACTGAAGTGTGGCACAGGATAAATTGAAACAGACTGCTAAATAAAATAGGAGAAAGCTATTTAAAAAAAAAAAAGTCATAAGCTCTCAGGGACTTAGAAAGTACAATGGGTTTTCCCTTGAACTGCAAAGGTAAGTTGCATTTACAGCAGTATTTAGGCTTCCTTTCAAACAAAGAACTGTCATGACTGCCTAGATATTTAACATTTTTCCAACTATAACGGAAAACATTTCCACTTCAATAGCAGGTGCATTACTCACAGTACTACCAAATTCTAGTTAGGATAGATTGGTCACACAGCTTGATTTTTTTTTTCTCCAAAGTAGCTATGCAAAATTCTGTGCTTTGATCCACCACCCCCCCAAAAAAAAAAACCTCCAACAACCCCTCAACCTATTATACATGCTGGTGGATATAGTGTTTGTACTTTTAGGGCACTTTAGTAGGGTCTGGGAGTTCCCAGATCTCCCCCACAGGTAAATCACTAATTCTCAAATACTGAGAAATATTTTTTCTAAACTCTTCCATAAAGTACTAGGAGACTGTTGAGTACTGAACTACTTAAAAGAATAAGAATGGTACTAAGTTTCAAATTTTTTTGAATGAGTCTTTTAACTTTTCCATACAACCTGTTACAGAATCACAGCACATTAGGGACTGGAAGGGACCTCAAAAGATCATCTAGTCCAATCCCCCTGCCACAGCAGGGCCACCTAGACCAAGTCGCACAGGAACACATCCAGGCGGGTCTTAAATCTTCTAAGCCATCATGTAACAGAACCCACATGCAAAGACACACACAAGAACATATCCAGGTGGGCTTTAAACATCTCCAGAGGAGATGCTTCATCTATGATGAACAAAAGACGCCCCTCACTTGGCAATACCACTGTTTTCTAACCGCAGTCAGCTGCAGGAATGTTAATCATAGAATCAGTAGGGATTGGAAGGGACCTTTAAAAGATCATCTAGCCCAATCCCCCTGCCGCAGCAGGATCACCTAGACCAAGTCGCACAGGAACACATCCAGGCAGGCTTTAAACATCTCCAGTGAAGGACATAAGAGTAAAGTGGACAGAGCAGAATAAGTGAAAAACCTCATGTACTATTCCACTATCATAAGCTAACAAAAAGGCACCTGCTACCTTTCTGCCACATTGCTGGGCTGATACAAGGTTAGGTTTCATGAGGGTAAAATTCCCACCCTGCAGCTAAACTGCCAAGAAAATAACAATCACAAAGGCCAATGAAATAATCCAAGCTGGAAGGAAACACGGGTGTCTTAACTCTTCCCAGCAGAACTTTGGAACATTAAAAACAATTACAGTACAAAATGGGTAATTGCTTCAACTTTTTTGTACTCACATTGTTTTTCGTCGAATATTCTGCCGACAAATATAGAAACAATTGTTTAACATTCCAGTCAAATATGCCCTGCAGATGTGCGTGAGTTAAGAAAACTGCCATATTGTATTTACATAACCTTGTTTTATTTTTACTGGCTCTAAACAGACTATAACAAATACAGCAGGTTTTTTATCTTTCAACATACTTCACCTTATTTATAGATAATGGCACCACCAGAGGGTCTGACATATATTTTAAATGCATTAAAGCAACAGATTCTTGGGGTTTTTCTATTTAAGAAAACTCAACTGCCATTTCCTCTAATGGTTTAGGAATTTTACATTTGACTCTGTAAGCTAGTAACCACAGCCAGTTGCTACACAAACTATTATAAAACCTTAAACTTGAAAGGTAAGACAATTCTACAGCAAATACCTTCAAAGTGGTTATTTAGTCTGTTAAAGAACCTTGGTATTCAAATGTGGATCAATACTAGCATTAAACAATTAGCCTTAGCAGTTTAGTCTCTAGTTTTACTATTTATAAGCCTTTCAGTGAAAAAATTCAAACCTAGGAGTTCACCTCTTCTGCTTTGATACAAACAGAAAACAAGCCCTCTTATGCCTGCAAAGTCCAATTAACCTGTTTGTCCAATGCTCACATGCATTCAAGACTTCCATTCTGTTTGGTTTGCCTACACAATGTAGTCTTCTCCAAAATATGAAAACCAAATCACAGAGGCAATCAGTGTCTTGATTAACACAGTGACAAAGACCAGCAGACAGGGTAAAATCCCAGGAATCAGCCCAGCTGCTCGTCAAGGCTCAGCTTAGACATCTGAGGTAAAGCACACTGCCTCATATTTGATACCAACATCTGCAGAAAACACAGATTATTTTTGTTTTCTATCAAACCTCTAAATCCTGGAAGAAATTTCTTTCTACTGTGACAAAGCCTACCCACCAAAACCAAACAAAAAGACCATCCTCACTTCTCTTTCTCCAACAGAAAACTGACTAGCAGGGAAGCAGAGAAACAAACAAGTTGCAAAAGTAGTAACAGCGACAAGAAAAAGGCTAAAAAGTAACGAGGATTTTGTAGCATCTCATGTTTCCCTAGGAATTTCAAGCTATTCAATCACTTAAAGGCAGTACTGTCCAGACGTATTAGATGTTGACCTAATAAAAATTCTTAGGCACAGTGCACTTGAATTTAAAAACAGACTTTTAAAAATGAGGGCAAACAACCTGCCCTGTGCCATCTACTGGAGACAGAACAAGATCTATTTTGCTGCCCTTGCTGTGTGTAACAGTAATTTTCACTGGTTTATATCTATATTGCAAGACATATTGCTAGCTCTCAAGTCCTGAATATCCAAAGATCATAAATTAGCAAGAACAAATGTAATTATATTCTTATTTCAAAACGTTTGCAAACCATGTTTTCTGTTAAGGATATCTGCAGTAACATCAAATGTGACAAATCCTAGATCGCTTCTTCCCCTGGGTCCGGTGAAATCTTCCACATTTTTTCTAAGACAAAACAAAAACACATTATTCATCTTCTGTACTTTATTTCAGTCAAAAGTATTGCAAAGACAGTCAATACTACAAAGCAACACCTGCCTTCCAGAAATTACAAAGCCCCAGTTTGAAAGGACAGACCTCCTTGCCACCACAGTAGCCTAAGTTACACAGGCAGCCTAAAGACTTTTCTGATAGCACAAACCTGTAACTACCTATCTGTACCTGAACTGCACGACATCACATCTTCTTCAAATATGATGCCCACCCCCAGGCACAAAGATGGCTGGAGCACTGGCCACCATTGTAGCTTTCTGCTGTTTCCAATATTTTTCTCAGCTTTCCACTAAAAAAAACTTGCAGCACTTAGAGAGAGGCATTAATTATCTCTCTGTATTCAGCACTGGTGAGGCTGCTCCTCAAATAAGGTGTTTAGTTCTGGCTCCTTCCAAGGTGGACACCGAGGGGCTGGAGCGGGTCTAGAGAAGGGCAACAAGGCTCCGTGCAGGGCCTGGTGCACAAGTCCTGTGAGGTGCGGTTGAGGGAAGTGGGCTTGTTTAGTCTGCAGCAAAGAAGGCTGAGAGTAGACCTCATTGCTCTCTACAAATATCTGACAGGAGAATGGAGTGAGAAAGGAAACAGCCTCTTCTCCCAGGTGTCAAGCAATAGGACCAGAGAAAATGGCCGCAAGGTGCGCCAGGGGAGGTTTAGGCTAGATGTAAGGAAGAACCTCCTCACTGAAAGGGTCATTGGGTGTTGGAACAGGCTGCCCAGGGAAGCGGTGCAGGCACCATCCCCCAATGTATCTAAACGTCGTGTGCAACTGGTACCGAGGGACAGGCTAGTGGCCACCTGGCAGCGCTGGGTCGAATGTTGGACCTGAGGATCTTAGAAGTCCCTCTCAACCACAGAGCTTCTGTGACTGAGAGACACAAAGGCCCGAGCTGTTCGCTCGACTCCCCGATAAACCACCGCCCCGGCGCGGTCTCCCGGTCCAGCTCCGCCAGCGGCGCCGCCCCGGGTCCCTCCCGGCCGCGGCGCGAGCCGTCGTGGCGCGGCCTCATTGGCCCCGGCCGGCAGGAAGCGGCGCCGCGAGGGGACCGCGGCGGGCCCGGCGGGAACAGCGGCCTCTCCTTGCGCTGCGTCGCCCCGCGGGCGGGCGATAACGTCCCCTCGGCCGCTGCCCGCTATCCCGCAGCGGGGAACCGCCGCAGCCCCACACTAACCGCTCCCCGCCCCACAGCGCAGCCGCCACCGTCCGGCCCGGCCCAACCCTCCTCCGGCGCCCCCTCCCCTGTACCGGCAGCACTCACAGAGTGACCCGGGACACAGCGATGCTGACGGGCACGCTCCGCTCCTTGAAGGCGGTGGTGATGAAGCAGCCGAAGGTGAGCGCCGCCATCACGCTCAAAGAGAAGGCGAAGAGCGAGTTGGCCCGGGACAACACGGTGTTCATGGCTCCTTCGTTGAGCCGGGCCCGGCCCAGCCGCTGCCGTCCGGAGCGGGGCCGGTTCGGGCGGGCCCGGCAGCGCTGGGACACAGCAGGAAGCGGCGGAAAAGGAGCGGGCGCCGCTGGGGGCCGGGCGGAGCTTCCTCGGGAACCCGCCCCGCGCCGGGAACCGACCCCTCTGCGCCTGCGCCTGCGCTAGGGCAGTGGCGGGCGGTCTGCGCAGCAGCTGGGCCGCAGGAGTAGGGAGCTAGCTCCTGTGGACAAAAAAAGGCGAGAAAGAGAGCCCGGAGAGCCGCAGTCCAGTCGCTATCAGCGCCGAGCCTGGCAGGATCAGATCCTCCTAGCAGCAAGGAGGTGGCTAGTGACAGCCCGCGTGTCTTCACGAAGGTAGATCGTGCCTGACCAATCCGGTGGCCGTCTGCGACCGGGTTACTGCACCGGTGGGCAAGGGTAGAGCAGCTGATGCCATCTACCTGGGCTTGTGCGAGGCACTTGACACTGTCCCACATGACACCCTTGTCTCTCAACTAGAGATGGATAGGAGGTTCCACATAAATATCAGAAGGAACTTCTTCCCAGCGAGGGTGACGGAGCCCTGGAAGGGGCTGCCAGGCCAATACATCACACTCGTTCCTGCTCTCTGGACTTGCAGCATTATCAGTCTGAGAAGAGAGGGGAGACACAACCTGTACGATGCCTTTGCTTGCTTTATTGCTCCATCTTTCACAGGCTGGACACCAGGCCTGGTGAACACAGATTTCTTAGAGCGGACAACAGGTGTCAGCAGAGTTTCAGTCACATATAGCTTCCTCTTCCCAGCCAGTGCTGTAAGGGGGAGCAGGAACAGGAGCTGCAGTACAAGGGACAAAAAAAATTGGAAGACCTCATGTGACTGAAGGAGTAGGGAGAGGAAGGTATGGACTCTCAGGCCATTCTGGAAAACATATAGTCTCTGCATCTAGGTGATCCTGCTGTGGCAGGGGGATTGGACTAGATGATCTTTCAAGGTCCCTTTTAATCCCTAATGTTCTGTGATTCTCCCTCCATGGGAGGTCTGTCATACAGACGAGAAAAAGCTTTGCAGATAAAGGTAGGGAATGGAAGAATGAAAAAGATCACGCTAATGCCCCGTGTTTCCACCCAGCTTTAGTATGTGTAGCATGGCTCTATTTAGTAGTGTTACTGAATCTGGGGACATTTGATGATACCTCTGGGGACATGCCTCGCATTTGGGAACTTCTGTTCCACTGTAATGCTGGTTTGTGTGTGTTTGCACGTTTGGCATAACGAAATCAGACACAGGCTGAAAAGAGACAGGCTCTTCAACGATGCTCTGATAATAAACTCTGCTGGTTTGCGTGTGGGAATTGTTGATCTTGGTATTCCAGAAGTATAACAGAAACACAGATAGCTGCTTGTGTAAAGGTTTTTGTTAGCTAGTTATTATTTTCTGGTTTGATTTGCTATTCAAAACACTAATGTTTGTGAGGTAAGGGTTTCTGATTTATGGGCTGAGGCACAGTGTTGCTAAAACCTTGGGTAACTACTGGTGAAAAATGGGTACGTGGGGCAGGTCTGAAACATGGAATTCTCCCTTCTTCTCCTGCCCTTCCTTAGAATCATTTGACACTGGAATTGTGTTCTTCTGCGCTCTTTGATCTATTAATCATGTGATCTTTTTTTATAGTGTCAGCATTTTAACAGGATTGATCCCAGTCAGCAGCTGATGATTAGAGTAGTCTTTTGAGAGAGAGTAGCTGGCTTTTTTCAGTTGAGACGTTTCTATTCTAATGTTCAAGTTAGCAATTCCTTTAATCATCTGTAAACAGAATGGCGAGTGTTGACGTTGACAATCAACAGAGATTGCTGCATGTTCTTTCTTTTTCTGCTAGAGTAAGGTTGGTTCCAATAGATAGGCTGACAAGTTGGGGTGTATGGTATGTGAATCCTAGGCGAAACGGAGGTATAAACTTCAGCCCACAAGGTATCTCCCTCAACCTTCTTGGGGCTTAAGTTTCTAACTAATGTTACAGGTGCTTGTGGCATCTTTGGCATCTCACTACCAGATGAGGAATGTACATTATTATTATTTTAAACTGATATTTGTAACACTGCCTCATTTAGTGCCATAACAATGCTGCATTGGACACGGAACCAAATGTTCTTGACCCCAACTTGAAGTATATTTTCAATCCCAACACAGATAATTTTTGGCTCCTAATAGATTCTTGGCTGGATACAAAGATATTCCTGGCAGATACAAAGCAAGGTTAGATAAAGTCCTCTTACGTATCATGATTCAGCTGAAGCTTTCCCACTTGATCATGCTTTATGTTCTGCATGGTGCTGATCCACCTCACACTGATTTTACTTCATTCCCAAAGTCAGTTATAAGTTCTTAATCAGGAAGTATTTTTATGTCCTGTAAAAACAGCAAGCAGAGACTGTTATGCCTTGGCTTGAGGAAAACAATATTTTGCTAGCTCTGTCATGATAGCATTTAGCTGACACCAAGTTTAGTGGGTCGAAAAACCTTTTCTGATGTGAACACTAGCCATGAGACTGAGTCCATAGTGGCATATACTTGTATTTTGAACTTGCATCTCTGCCAAGACGTGAAATCAGCTTTGTAGTTTCCTTTAATGAATAAAATTTATAGGCACCAAACTATACTTTACAAAGAAGGGTGACAAATGAAACCACTTAATCTAGAAGAAAACCTGGCAAAAGTTGGAAGAAAGGGGGTAAAAAGTTAAAGGACACGGATGATTTTTCTGTTTGTAGAGTGTTTGTAATGAAGAAAAAAACCCTCAGTTAAACAATTAAAGAAGAACTAAAAGTCACATTGTAATGTAGAATAAAATGAACTATTTTGAAAGGAATTAAAATAGGTGACAGAAAACATTCACAAATCAGATATTATTTCTAGCAAACCTTTCACTTTAGAATAATTGATATTCGTCTCCATGCCATAATTTAAAGGTCTTATACATAAATAAATAAGAAGTTACTAGGGATCCAAAATAGTTTTGGAAGTCCAGGTAGTAGAAATTAGAACAGCTGAAGAGATCTGTCTAGCTTTTGTGGCAGAGAGATATTAGCTACAGGTGCAAATACGGCCTTCAGAAAACTGAAGTCAGTTGAAACAGGAAATTGCTGTCGAGTTCTTGTGTACAAATCTGCGCATCTTTTGAACGTTACTAGTTTATTTATTTATTTGAAAGCAACTATTAAATAAGAACATCTGACATTTTTGCAATTCATTAAGAACTGTAAAAATACCGGGTTCGGTGGCAGCAGTTTAGATGAACAGATTGGTTGCACTGCCTACTAGAGAAATGAGAAATAGCAGAGTTAGTTGTGCCAAGCTAGCTCAAATATCAAAAGCATAGTAGCTATAGTGCCACATGCCTAAGGAAGAAGCCACATGCTGAAGAAGGAATCTGTGAAGTTCTATCGACATGTGGTTGGTGATGGAAACATTTATTTGGACTTGATCTAGGTGATCCTGCTGTAGCGGGGGATTGGACTAGATGATCTTTGGAGGTCCCTTCCAGTCCCTAATGATTCTATGATTCTATAATTTGGTCTAGGTGATCCTGCTTTGGCAGGGGGATTGGACTAGATGATCTTTTGAGGTCCCTTCAAATCCCTAATGATTCTATGATTCTGTGACTCAAGAAAGAGTCATACAAAGGGAAAGAGATGCAAAATGAGGAGACTCTAAAGGTTCGCTGATGTAGCTGTTGAGCCATCAAAAACTACAGCTAAATATCCCTCTTAAGAGGCAGCTTGTTTGTTTTGATGCTTCTTTCACCTCGTAGTTTACTACTACTTTTTAACAGTCACATAAGTGCTTTCGTTGGAAGAGAACTTCAAAATCCTGGGAGGTCCCTATCTCTGTAGCAGAATGAGTAGTTGGGAGCGTGAGTGGTTTTTCGTGTATCATCCAGCAGGTTGGCTTAAACACATCAACAGTTTAAATTGCTGGATTTTGAAGTGAAGTGGCTGAATACCAATAGGCATTCTTTCCTATTGATTTCCAGGAAGGGAGAAAGAGGGGCAGGAACCTTTAGCTGAGGAATGGAATGGGCAGCTGGAGGTGGTAACTTTTGAAATTCCTTGCGGGCAAAATTTGCTAGGGTTTGTCTGTCAGCAGGCTGTGTGTGCCTGCTGTCTGACGTGTTTCTGGTTTTAGTACTATCTCCAAGTACACACGCGACTTATTTTGGAATCTTCTTCTAGAATACTCTTAATAATTGGGTTGTGTTAGGTATCCAATAAATACTCCAGGACAAACTTTGTTTCTTAGCAGAGCTCCGGTTGAATTTACTTGTAAGCAGGTCAGTTTTACCTGATTCCTTCTGCGTAGGACTTTACTGTCAGTGGTTGGTTAAGCAGAGCAAGCGTGTTCATGTGATAATGTTGCTGGTAGTAGGGACTGCTTGGTATTGGACTTGAAGAGGAATCTATCACCATTGTGAGAACAGTTACCCAGTGGGTGTCTAACAAAGTGATACTGTTTTAAAATTTCTGAGTATTCTTTCAAAGATCTGAGAGAGCTGGAAAACAGGCACTTCATAATTTCTTAAATATCCAAGTTACTTTTAGTGTTTTAAAATACATGAGATACAGAGAACGTTCTGTTACGTCTGAAGATGCTGACTGATACTTAAACCTTT
The DNA here is from genome assembly GCA_028565055.1 of Phoeniculus purpureus. Classification (NCBI taxonomy): domain Eukaryota; kingdom Metazoa; phylum Chordata; class Aves; order Bucerotiformes; family Phoeniculidae; genus Phoeniculus; species Phoeniculus purpureus. The sequence goes on from JAOXOE010029516.1 coordinate 9,592, forward strand.
GACCAGTAATTCTGTCCTTTGGAAATCTGGATATGCAAGCCTGTATGTTAGAACTGCTTTCTAAGAAAGGAGTAGTATTTTCAACAGACAGAAAAGATAAAACACCTGAATAAAAACAATTCAAATTAATTCAAGTTTATCAGTAGAATAAGGGTATTTGTTGTGGTGTTATAAATGAAAGCTTGCATCATTCATGTACCAGAACAACTTCCTTTGTACAGAACCCAAACTGTGTCAGAGCACTGATTTTAATACTATGGAGGGAAAAAAAGGTACTGCCGTATCCACCCAAAGGCATGAATCTGTGTTAAGGCTTTTAAAATGAACTGTTGTGTTTTACATGAGAGAAGATAGATGGTGTCTAAATACGTACCTGTTCAGTAGAATGAGTGCCAAAAGTCAGAGCATGACTACTGAGAAGAGGAATAACAGGTTTTGCAATACTTATGCTTTTTTTCCTGGTTAAGACACTTAAGGTGTCATTGCATTGCATTTTCAAAAGGATTTTTATCTGGGCGATCAAGATGCTGGCATGAATTGTGAGAACTGCATAACTCTGAAAGATAGCTTGAGATACCAGTTATGGCTTCATGGTCCATTGTTTATGTGGATTCTGGACAGGCATGACATTAAGGTACTTCAGGAAGAAAAACTGTACGGGTCCCTTCCAATCCCTGACGATTCTATGATACACAGGCCTTTCTTTTGCTTGGTTTACAGTGTTGTGTTTGCTTCAGTTGGCAGTGCAGCCCTGAGGTATTTGTAAGAATATAGGTTTGCCCAAGAACACAGCTACTCTGGTTGAGTAACTCTGCAGAACTTTTAAGGATACCATCAGGGTGCAGTGAAAAAGCAGTTAAGATTGGAAATGAGCATGCTATACTCAAGCGCAGTTCGTGTTTTCTCACTTCTTTTCATTTCCTCAAAACGGGCTCACAAATCTGCACTTGGGCCACCTCTCTTCTGTTTTACAGAGCAAGAGTAGTGCCTCTGTTGTGCTGATGGACTTAAGTTCCTGCGTAGGAAAGGGCTCACCACCTGTTTGATATCTTTCAGTCACTCCAATTTTTGATTTGCTTGTAGCTATCAGATAAATATGATTTGTTTGCTTCTCTGTGCCTAAGCATAGATGCATAATGCCCTCAACTTACGAAGGATATTTGATGGTGCGTCAGTCTTGTTTTGCCTGACCTTCAACGTTAAGGTAACATTTTGCACAACAACATGCATGGGCAAACACATTTTAAACACATTTGCTCTGTGTCTAGATTTATTCTGTAGAAATTCTTTGAATATAAAATAATAAATTGCTTAAAGAGTACACATCAAGGTGGAAATGGCATAAACAGCACTCACTAACTTTACATCAGTCAGATAAAATTTTAAGTGTTGAGGATTAGCATCCCATACATCTCTTAAAATAGCAGTCAACGGGTAATTTTTTCATGCTGAATTAGACACTGCCTTTTTAGTCTCTTGGGCTTCTCACGAGTCCTTCATCAAGAACTGTGTGCTTACATCACAAACTTGGTTCTAGAAGTAGTGACAGTGACTTTTGTTTAACTTTCTTTCTGTTTTAAGGTCATTGTTTTAGAAGTTTCTCGTGGTCTATAATTTATTAAATAATGTGTTCTTCAAAGCACCTAAAAGTTCCCATTCTCTGCCTGACATCCTATTTCATAGAATCATAGAATCATTAGGGATTGGAAGGGACCTCAAAAGATCATCTAGTCTCATCCCCCTGCCAGAGCAGGAGACCACCTAGACCAAGTAGCACAGGAACACATCCAGGTGGGTTTTAAACATCTCTTCTGTTATATTACATTATTAGCTAAGTTCCTGTGTATTTTTAGCTAGGTCTCTTAAATGAGGAGAAAGACACGCAGGTGAAATGTCATATAAATAATTCCTTATACTGGTATAAGAATTATAAGGATGTAAGATTGCATACCTGGCCTCTAAAAATACATTTTCACTTTCAGACATTTAGATGCATTTCCAAAATGCTGAAGATATCTGTCAAGAATAACTGTAACATAATTTGTACCTTAGTGGGGATTGAACACACCAGTCTTCTAAAGCATTTTGCCAGAATAACATAGAATCATAGAATCAATAGGGATTGGAAGGGACCTCCAAAGATCATCTAGTCCAATCCCCCCTGCCAGAGCAGGACCACCTAGACCAAGTTGCACAGGACCATATCCAGACATAAAGAGTTTAGTAATGTGATTATATAAGTAATAATAGAAGACAGAGAATACTGTTTTCTAGAAGTTACTCAGGTTGTGAATAAGTTGCATTGGATTTCACAAGCGGTTTGAATTAACATAAACAGGTGCTGCTGAAAGCTTTGTCTCTGCGCTTGGCCACTGATACTAAGGGGAGGCTGCTCTGAGCACTGGAGTTTGAAATTAACCACTTCTGTAGCCGTTATAAATGGCAGTGCTGTCAGCTTGAATATACTGGTTATGCTCTTCAAAAATGGTAATTGACCAAGCTACATTAAAGAAGGATTCACAACCATAGATTCCTGCATTTGAAGCTTTTAAAATGGTTTAGAAATGGAAGGAGTCAATTGCCAGAAATAGAGAAAGCATACGAAAAAAAGCATGACATTGTTCTCGTTTTAGTTACTGAGACAGGGTAGTAGGAGGATCCTTGTCCATCACAGTATTATTATGTTTATAAAACAATAAAAAAAAAATTGTAGTATTATTGATCTGCAGCGTAGCTTGATGCCATTTTGCTGTGTGCTGTAATAAAACCTTAAATGTAATTGTTTTACATGCTCTTCGTTTTGAAGCCTTTAAGTGAACAAATTATTACAGTTTATCAGGTCTGTGATCCAAATTTTGTATTTAAAGAAAAAAATACTAGATACCTACTTAGATTCAGGATTGTTTTCGCCAGAATGTCTGAGTGCTTTGTTAACAGCAATGAAGTCATCTCCAGAGTAGTCCTCGAGTGGTTCTTTTAAGCCCATTTTGCAATGAGGAAATGAGGCAGACCAATTTCATTCCCCAACGTCAAAGCCATACAGGACACGTGGATGTCCTGATCAGCTACTGCTCTTTTCAAGAGCTTTGGTATTTCTGTACGATTGTGTATTTGTCACGTATTGCTGAAACATTTCTACTTGAAACCTCTCAGGGTTCTGCACTGCTGCCAGAGCAGGCTCCCACCACTTCACATTGCTGCACAAGAGAAAATTTAAACTCGCGTGTTTTACACACTCTCTTACATCATCACCTTGACTGTCAGATCCCTCATTTATTTGCTTACACTTCTAATTTGTGATTCCCTTTAAAAATGTGTAGCTTTCTGTTCTTGGCTCTCCCAGTCTGCACAGGCTGGCTCTCAGCTATTTTGTGTTTAGGTCTCAGTTGCTTCTTCCAAAATGCTGGGTGAGTGTTAACATCGGAGCAGTTACTCTGCTTTCACAACTGGGTGCCTGGCAGTGCCGGTTTGCCAACAAGCTATAATGGCATTTTCTGCAGAGCTTCAGTAGCCTTAGATAAGGATGAACTTGGCAGTTCTGTGCGGTTGGGACTGTTTCCAGTTAAGCTGCTGTGTACAAGTTACACGGCCTTAAAAAAGAAGAAATATTATTAGAAGAGCAACTTTGCCAGCCTCTCATGTGCATGTATGAGCTGAAAATCTCAAAGCTCACAGTTTCCTTCATTTTTATGTAGTTTATAGGTAAGGAAGGGAATTGTGCAGGAGACGGGGGCTCTGATACAGAAATAACCCTCCCGCTCAATGTTCTTGTTTCTAAAAGCTGATGTTTTACCTTTCAGTGAGGATTTTTGAAAGATCAATTGCAAAACTTCACATGCATCCACAGCCTTATTTTTGAAAAGGTTTTGTTGTTATTTTTGTTGAGCCTTTATACAAAAACTCTACCTGAAGAAGACAACCCAACAACTGCAAAACTGATTTTGCAGCAGTGATTCATCTTCTGCAGTTATAAGAACATTGCTATTAGCTCCAGCTGTTATTTATAGTAATTGCTCTTTGGATTTTTGCCCATACAAAGAAAGAAGATACTGTTAATTAACAAAACATGATTGAATGTTTGGATGAGAAAGTTCAGTTACTGGATGGGCACAACGTGGAGTCAGCAAAAAAAAGTGGGTCAGGTAAAACACTACATAGAACGAAAATGTTTTCCATGAGGTAGTTATTTTCTTCCTTATTCTGCACGATAAATATGCAAACCAGATATGCAGCATGGATGGGAGATTATGTGGAATGACTGAGGCAAGCTGAATAATACCAGTCAAAACACAGAAGTAAGAAATTCCAATACCAGACATGTTACTAAGGAAAATACAATTTCTATAAATGCTTGAAACAGCAATTGGCAGTGGGGGCTCAGAACATAATGCCTCTTTATCCTGATGGAAAACATGACACTTCAATGCAGTGTCAGATAACAATGTGCCAAATATAAAAAGGGATTTTCATCTGGCATTTTAAGTACTCACTCCTGCTTCTAACTATGGTATGAGGAGAGCAGTTCCTATTCTGGCTGCATGAGAAAATGTCTATAAATGAAATTTATCAGAAGGTGCATGCATTTCTTTCATAGACGGATGCAGTTTACAGTGAAAACTGCTTTTTAAATGCATTTTCTAGTTACTGTTTTGACTTTTATGTGGATTAAGTTTTTTTATGAAGGAGGTGACCAATCATAGAATCACAGAACATTAGGGATTGGAAGGGACCTCAAAAGATCATCCAGTCCAATCCCCCTGCCACAGCA
>JAOXOE010029517.1:0-14359 GCA_028565055.1 Phoeniculus purpureus
TCCTCCTGGTTGCCCTGAGGATCTGAAATTCAACTGCTTCATGGTCACTGCAGCCAAGGCTGTCCCTGAGCCTCACACTGGTCACCAGCCCTTCCCTGTTCGTGAGAACAAGGTCCAGAAGACCACCTTTTCTTGTTGGTTCCTCTACCATTTGGAGAAGGAAGTTGTCATGTATGCAGTCCAATACCATCCTGGATTGCTAATGCCTTGCTGTGTTGTCCCTCCAACAGATAGCCCCCATGAAGAACAGGGCCTATGACCTAGAAGCCACTACTATTTGCCTGTGAAGGGCCTCCACTGCTTGGTTTTGCTGGTCAGGTGGCCTGTAGCAGACCCCTACAGTAACATCACCCTCCCCTGTCTGCCCTTTAATTTTCAGAAGTGAGTGTTTCCCTGCCATAAATTCTCTTTCCACACTGGATTTAATGAGTATATCATAATGATGAAATATTTGACATTTCTAATTTTATGTTGTATGCAACACACATGTTGCATAGAACCAGCCAATCTAGGGCACAGTAGAGTAGAAGGAGAACCTCCTTCAACCTGCTGGCAACACTCTTTTTCATGCACTGCAAGAGACCACTGGCTCAGGGTCAGTCTATGGCCCACCAGAAATGAAAATAATGATTTTGTTTATTTAGCTGAGAAGTGTGCACTAGTGGAGAATACACTTCCCCAGAAACTCTGACCTGGAGTTACAGACCTCTAAGGGTCCACTCTTACTCAAGTCTCGATAAAGCTCTTGGTACTTTTAAATTCAGATTGATGTGGCATTGCATTATTGTACAATCATAAGTCACAATAACTTAAGTGAGTTTAAATTTAACAGTATGTTACAGGTTATGAAAGAGATAGCTTTTCAGCCCACTTAACATCATAAAAAAATTAGCTCTTGATAGTTCCAGATGGTTTCTTTCCAAACTCGGGAAATAACCAGAGAATCATTGAGGTTGGTCCAACATTCCTGCTCAAGCTCGATCATTTACAGCAGGTTCCATAGGATCATATAAAGTGGGAAAACACAGCCTACTAGAACAACAGTAATTAAGAGTCCCAACTATTGCATCCAAGTCTTACAACACGGAAAGAATCACAATGGAGACTATAAACTTAAAGTGAAAATATAAACAATATTTTTTTACATATTTACTTGGAAAGGATGAAGAAATGTTATGGAACACAATTTTAAGATGCCTCTGTGACCGTACAAATGTTTAATTGCCATTTGGGACAAAATGAAAGAAAACCAGTAATAAAAAGTAATTAATCCTTCACTTCTCTATTAACCAAAATTCTGAATGAACTTAAAAAAAAAAAGTGCTTAGAAACTTCCATTAATATCCCTTATTTCAATAATAAAACATATAAAGTCTATTCATCTACAAAAATGTATGCAAACTTTTTTCTACAACCATTATTCAATACATCCAAACTTTCTTTCAGTCTCCAGTCAAATTCTTAATGCACCAGTATTCAGAAACTTTGATGATTCCTTTGATAACATGGAAAAAGTACTATTTTTTATATATATATATAAAAATAATGAAGGGAGGGTTTAATTTTAAAGTAATTCCTCTCTCAACAACCAACTAGTGAATTGTAATTAGACTATATTCTTCAAAGCCTTACCCGTGTAATACTGTCTTAGGCTTCCTTTAAACCTAACTACATCTGAGGACGATGCAGAGTTACATTTTTTATTTGGACAAATAGACACCTCTTTCATTTTAAAGAATCAGTGTTGATGATCTTTTCACTATCAGAACCCCTAATGGATTTGTAAAACCCTACTTGTTTTATACAGCTAATTGCAGCTGTGTTTCCCCTTTTTGTTATATTTTCCTTTCAACATAGTGAAAAGAACAGTCAAAAACTTATCTAGAATACTAGTTGAGGATCTACATCCTTGAGAAAAAGCACAATTTGGAGAAGTGAATGAAAACTCAGAATTAGCACAGCCTAGTTAATTATGTCTACCATTCACTCACCTCATGGTCTCAGCTGAGTTTTTCTCACTCTTCAGCCTCAATGTTTAGCTGTAAGATATGCATTACATTTCCTTGCTGCTGTTTCTGGGACAGAGAACACTTATGCTGTGATGTCTATGCAATTGCTTTGAATATGCTGTGTAAATGATATATATTTTTAGAGTTTTAAAGAACTTCTGCTGTTAAAACATTCTGAACACAACTCTGAATTAAAAGAGCTTCTTAGTGATAAGCTCATGAACTGAACTTGTCACTTAGGAAACTGTGGCACTGTAGACTGCAGAAATGAAGTGACGATCCCACTGTACTCAAAGTAAGCAGCTGGGAATTTCTCTACTGACTTCAAATGGGGTAAGGGCTAAGGGGTAACTGAACTTCAGATTTGAAAGCCACTATTTTAAACACAGGATTCTTATCAGGACATGATGCTTATGCAGCATTTTTCAAAGCACACAAGCTTAAAAAATACAGATAATTTCTGGATAGGGAAATGTTTATTAAATTTTATTTGAGTAAGATCAGCATCTATTTTAATATAAATAGGAAAAGCAAACTCTTCTAGGACATTAGCATTCGTCTCAAAGAGATAGTGCTTTAAACAAAAGGCAATAAGCTGTTTATCAGGCTCACATCAAATCTATCTGATTATTAAAATCTGTAATGGCAATGAAGTATTATAATTTTGTTCTACCAAGCTGAATACAGAAGGCAAGTGAATAAAGCATTTAGATTGAAATAGGAGAAAACTACAACTTGTTCTTAGATTTGCCATTTGCCTACTAAGGGATTCCCATTTTACTGCCTGATTGCATTATTTCTTTCCCTTGTCAGTGTAATGGGACTATTGTTACTTATAGCCACTAAACCAATAAAATCATTTGTGATATAAAAAGACTGATATGAAGTAGAGTATACAGTACATTTTAAAACAATAACCATGCCTTCTGCCACGCTTAAAAAAAGAGGACTTACTTGCAGATTATATTTCTGCTTATTATGTGGCTTTCTTTAGAAGACAGGGAAATAATATAAATGTTCATCATTGCTACAGGCAATTGTGATTTAAACCTGGAAGCACACAGCCACTCTCATAAGAAAAACTTGAGGGTCAAGACAAAGGACAAGGAGGGCTTACTCACAAGTTATAGTCATGGACAAAAGACTGACTCAAATTGAGGGAAAAAATAGATTTAATTAAACAACTAAACTCACTAACAATTAATTATTAAGACAATACAGAGATGAAATGCACCATTGTTAGCTACTCCTCAGAGTCACGGCATCTTTCAGTATCCAAGCCATGCTTACACATACTGTCCTCCACAATTTGCAGATATTCTTCTCCACCAGTGATCTCTGAGGAGTCAAAGGCTCAGCCTTCCTTGCACCATGAGCTAAGGATGATGGCTAATCAGGTGTGTCTCCCCCTGCTTCCTCCTTCTTATTGATTTGGGTGACCACATGGCTGTATCTTCCTTTCCAAAAAAGAAAAAAAAAGAGCTCCAAACCAAAGTCCAACAAGTTTTGTCTCTTAAATAGGAGATGCTGATTGGCATTGTAGATGAGGGAAACTTTAGTGAAACTTCTTACAGAGGCCATCCTGGTTGTCCCTTTCCCCACTACCAAAATCCTGACAGACACAAACCCAACACAGCAATTAATACTGTAATTTAAAGTGTATTATGAAACATCTCATTATAGGGAGGAAGAAGATAGGAGGGAAAGAGAAAAGAAGACATTTATTGAATAAATTCTAAATATCAGCACCAGATAACAGCTACAGGCACTGTGCAAGGTACAATGAGATATGTTCCTTTTGCGACTTGGTCTAGGCGATCCTGCTCTGACAGGGGGATTGGACTAGATGATCCCTAATGTTCTGTAATTCTGTCATTTTGAGAAAGAAAATGGGATGAGAGAAGCAAAAGTTTGTGAATTTCATTACAAGAGAAAAAATGGCATTTAAAAGAATTTATCTAAGAATAAACTAATCAACACAAGAAATGCCACAAATACCAGATAAATCTACCCTGAATCAAGAAAGGTTAGTGTCATCGCTGGATGGATTTCCTCATTGTGTTCTTTAGAAATCTGTGCTGTCTGACAATAAAAATTCAGGTAGAAAGCAGAGTTCAAAAAGAAATCTTAGTTAAATGACTGTTGTATTCACTTGTCTTCAGCATCCTGTCATAAGTTGAAATGCTTTGCTTTTTTAATATTTGGTGATAAATTCTTCTTATTTTTCAAGTACGCTAAAATTTAAAAAAACTCTCCTTATCTGCCTTTAAAATCACAGAATTATTGAGCCTGGAAAAAGACTTCTAAGATCATCAAATTCAGACAATGACCTAACATTACCATATCAGCCAGACCAAGGCACTAAGGGACACAGCCAGTGTGTCCTTCAACACCTCCAGAGAATGGGGACTTCACCCTGGGCAGTCCGTTCCTGTGTCTGATCATCCTTTCCATGAGGAAGGGCTTCCTAATATCCAACCTAAACCTCCCCTGGCACAGCTTCAAGCCCTGCTCTCTCATCCTGTCACTAGTTACCTGGGACAAGAGCCCTAACCCACCTGACTACAATCTCCCTTCAGGGAGTTGTAGAGAGGGACAAATGTCCCCTCTGAGTCTCCATTTCTTCAGGCTAAACACCCCCAGCTCCCTCAGCCTCTGCTCATTAGACTTTTCCTCCAGTCCCTTCCCCAGCCTCTTTGTTCCTCTGGACCTGCTCTAGCCCCTCAATCTCTTTCTTGAAGAGAGGGGCCCAGAACTTACCCCAATATTTGAAGTGAAGCCTCACCAGTGCTGAGTAAATCTTTCCTTTCTTCCCATCTGTTAGTGCCACTAATGTCACCATGCAGCACTACATGCTTGGGGGAGAGTGTCTAGAAAGCTGCTCAATAGAAAGACTTCTAAGACTATTAACCGACATTCAGTTAAATATGAGCCAGCAGAGTGGCCAAGTGGTCAATGACATCCTGGCTGGTATCAGAAATAGTGTGGCCAGCAATAGGGAAATGATTATCCACCTGTACTCTGTATCTCAAGTACTGGACTCAGTTTTGGGCACCTCAATACAAAAAAGATATTGAGGGGCTAGAGCAGGTAACAACAAATCTGGGGAAGGATCTGGAGAACAAACCTTTTGAGGAGCAGCTGAGGGAGCTGGGGCTGTTTAGTCTGCAGAGGAGAAGGCTGAGGGGAGACCTTATTGCTGTCTGCAGCTTCCTGAAAGATGGGTGTATAGAGGTGGCAGTTGGTCTCTTCTCACAAGTAACAAGCAATAAGAAAAGCGGAAATGGACTCAAACTGCACCAAGGGATATTTAGATTGGACATTAGGGAAAACTTTATTGATTGTGGCATCTGGCCTTGGAACAGGCTGCCCAGAGACAGGGTTAGATCACCATCCCTGGATGTGTTTTATAAAGTGATGCAGATACAGAGCTAAGAGTGTAATGGTGGGCTTTGTAGAGTTAGGTTAATGGTTGGACTTAATGATCTTGAAGGTCTTTTCCAACCTAAATGACTTTATGATTCTATTATCCTGACCATTTTAGTAGTTGCAGGAAAGGTACAAATTTAGTCCTTAACGTATCTTTGTGCTCCATTTACAAATTATGCAACAAAGTTAATTGTTAATTAATAGTTATTATATGTTAATTCATAGAAAGATAGTTGTTAATGAATAAGAAATGCTAATATGCAATGTAATAAATGTAAATTATTTGTTTCTCTACACAAGGGTTTAACGAAACAGTTTTGTGTATCTAAACAAACTATGTGAGAATCTGTCTACATTTGCATTGCAAGAACGGTGTTATTGACAAAATTAGTGTATGCCAAATGATATATTTATGTGTAAAGACAGCCTCCTATTTAGATGTTCCTATTCTAAAAAACCCATATCCTTTGAAGTGTTAAGTAGAATAGAAATAAATACTTCTCAAAATAAATTCTCAACATATGAGATATTTTCTTTTCAAGATAATTAATATTTTCTCTGTTACTACTTACAGAAAATCTGATTGTGACCCAATAACACAAGCAAGAAAACGAAAGAATGTTTATGAGAATTTTCTGCTTTCAAATTTCACTGATCTAAGTATAAATTTGAGTCCTTGATAAGACAGTCATTGCTTTCGTAAGACAGTGTGAAACCCGACTCTCTTCAGCAAGTCAGTGTTCTTTTTGTAAAGTATGTTCTGAATATTTTTTCAGGTCAAGAAAGATAAATATTATGTTAAATGTTGTGCTGGCCAATAAGACTTTGTGACATTATAAATCCATATTTGTTAGATGAAAGGTTTTAATATTTAATTTTCATATTATTAATTTTTTATAATTCATATCTAATTTGTGAAAAGGGGTTTTGGGGAAGGAACGAGCAGGGTTCATTCAGAGAGCTTTAAACTGGATACGAAGTGGGGTGGGATTATTTCTAGATGGGCATGAGTGGTGCAGTGCTGTGGTCTTGATGAAGACCATGAGGCCTCCCACTGTCCTAGGGTGAAATCAGAGTGCTTAGCTTGCTCCCTGCACACAGCATGGGGAATAAGCAGGACAAGTTAGAAATCTGTATTCAGTCCGATGATTATGATCTGGTGGCAATTACAGAGACATGGCAGGACAGCTCGCATGACTGGAAAGTGGTCATGGATGGCTGTCTTTTTCAGGAGAGACAGGTCAGTAAGGCAGGATGATAGAGTTGCTGTATATGTGAGAGAGCAACTGGAATGTATTGAGTTCTGTCCACAGGTGGATGAAGAGAGAATTGAGAGCTTGTGGGTGCGCATCCAGGGGCTGGCTGGCATGTTTGACACTGTTGTGAGTGTCTGTTACAGGCCACTAGATCAGAAGGAGGAAGTTGATGAGGTCTTCTACAGGCGACTGAGAGCAGCCTCACAGCTACAGGTCCTGGTTCTCACGGGGGTTTTAAATACCTTCATATTTTCTGGAAGACCCACTCAGCCAGCCATCCACAGTCCAGGAAGTTCCTCCAGTGCATTGGTGACAATTTCCTGGTGCAAATGATGAAGGAGCCCACTAGGAAAGGAGCACTGCTAGATCTTGTACTCACCAACAAGGAGGGTCTGGTTGAAGCAGTGAAGGCTGTGGGCAGGCTTGGTTGCAGTGACCATGAGATGGGGAAGTTCAGGATCTCATGTGACAGAAACAGAATATCTAGCAGAATCAGAACCTTGTACTTAAGTAGGGTCAAATTTGGCCTTTTCAAGCAATTACTAGGGGAAATTCCATGGGATAGGGTACTGGCAGGTAAAGGGCCCAAGAGAGCTGGTTAATATTCAAAGACCACTTCTTTGAAGCACAAGAAAAGAACATTCCAACAGGAAAGAAGTCAAGGAAAGGAGTCAGAAGGCCTGCATGGTTAAACAGGAAATTGCTGGGCAAAGTCAAGAGGAAGAAGAAAGTCTATAGGTCATGGAAGGAGGGGGTGGCCACTTGGGGTGATTATAAGGCTCTGCAATTAAACCTTGCAAGAGAGACCAAGGACAACAGAAAGGGCTTCTACAAGGCATTGTGGGTAAAACAAAATCTAGAGGCAATCTGCCATTCTCTAATGTGAGGCCATTGCTCCTCACACTATCCCTACAGGCCTTCGTAAACAGTCCCTCTCAAGCCTTCATGTAGGGCCCCTTCAGGTACTTGAAGGTTCCTGTCAGGTCTGCCCAGAGCCTTCTCCAGGCTGAACAACCCCAGGTCCTCATAGGAGAGGTGTCTGTGTGTATATGTGCAATATGGATAGTTTATGCTAGATTCAGACTGCCATGTCACAGAACTGCATAAAAAGACAACTCAGGTATGATACAGACTCAGGAAAGTGTATAGATTCTTCAAAGTCAACAGCAGAGGAATTTCCTCTGGCATAAAATAAGTGGGCCTGTATCCCACTAATCTATTCTGCAGGCTTTACAGTATGATGAGTTAAGATGCCTCTTCCACTTAGGACTGCATTCTTTATTCAGTGTAGAATACGCTCTTTCTGTCTTAGAGGTTTAACAGCATGAAAACATTTACCCTGCCTTTTCTTTCCCAGCATATACAAGCTGAAAATTTGCTTTTGGGAATGGTAGATTGTAGGAAAGGCTTTGGGCGACCAGAGCTGAACCTTCTGGTATGCTAAAGGAATGCTGGGTGCTTAAGAGCATGGGGAATAGAAAAGTACTCCAGGCTGTATAAAGGGGCTTAAGCTATCCTTGTTTGGGGTAGTTGTTTGGGGTCAGCAGCCAATCAGTAATATTTGAATGCACCAGTAAAAACAAAGCCTGCTCCTATCTCGAGCAGCATATAAGCTCGCGTTTGTGTTCAATAAACTGACTCTTAGCTTGCATCAAGCTGTGTCGCGTCTCTCAATCGCGGCAGTAGATATTTGTGAACTGCTTTCAGCTGTAATGCTTATTGACATATGTGCAGAGCATGCAGCTACATACCTGTTCTTCAGCTGTTATGGAATTCTTTAAAACAACAGATCCATGTAAGAAAAGAGCTATTAGAATAAAAAATAAAGGTCATTTACATAATTTAATTACTGGAATAAAATTACTTCATCAGAAGTGTCTGATGCCAACAGTTTCCAGCATTACTTTTATGCATGTACTTGTCCCAGAGGCTGCACGATTCTAGCTCTGCTGTTGATTTACTCTGTGTGTCACAATGAGTTGACATGAACATAAATACCTGAGCCCTACTTTGAACCTGGGCAAGGGTTAATTATGAGACGGTAATGACAACTTTTTCAAGAATAAAACAGTGTTTTTATGCGCAACTTGATGCAATGATTGTTAGCCTGGATATAGATAAAAAAAATATTTGTTAGTGATGGAAATCTGATTTTTTCTATGAGCAATTTGACCAGAATGTAGGATTTTACCAGGCCCATGTGCGTGTTTCCAACCCTGGTGAACCTTTTACAATGTAATTCTCCAAAATGGTAAGATTTTTGGTGTTCAAATGACAAAGCTAATCTTGACATGCCATCTCAATAATCAACTAACGAAGAATTTCTGTGCTTGATAACAAGTGAGGGCAGATAATAGGAGAGATTACTTCTGCATTTTCTTAACTAGTGATGACAGATAATAGGAGAGATCCCCTCTGCATTTTCTTGGAAGCTAGAAATGGAAAAGCCACTGTAGTGCAAAGATATGAGCGGATGATCTGTTAGAAATGTGAAATTTCATCCATACAAAACCTGACGAAACTCACACATGTGGAAGATAATAGTTGTGTTCCCAGTCCATTGTGCATAGTGGCGTTCTGCTTTGATTAGTGTCCTTGAAGCAAAGGTAATTGGTTTTTTACTCTCCTGTGAGCATAATGTGTGCTATGACTGCTCTCACCCCATAGGGAAAATGCATCACATGCTAATTGTATTGGCAAATCAGAATTAGATTGCGTTAATACATCCAAGGCTAGTAACAGGCTTCATCTATTCAAAAAGCTTTGTCGCTTTTATCTGTTCAAACACTTTTATCTGTTCAAACACTGAATTGTCCTTGACCTGCAATATCATGTAAATAATTCAAATACAACAGTCAGATGATGAATGAAATTTATATAGCATTTTAGTAACCTCATAAAAAAGAAGGATATGCATTTTCAGGTTTTGTTATGACCTGTTTGATAGGGACAATTTATCTTTTATTGTTATATCTAACCATTTCTGTTTCATTACTATATCTTGCAGAGTGCTACATTCTTTCTGAAAATAATGTTGTGTGAGTTATTTTATAACTTGCTTTTTCATTTGTAATGCTGCAATTGCCAGCTATGTTTTATTGGGATGGAGGGATTTTTGAAAAAATTAATGTTTTTCCTATTTCAGTTCATGTGTAATACACTGCAGTGGAGTGGGGAAAACAGAAAAGTTTTATGTTGTTCCTTCACAGAACCACTGAATTGTTGGCATTGAAAGGGAATTCTAGAGAAAATCAAGTCCAACTCAACCCTGTGCTAGAGCAGGGTTGTCTAGACTACACTTCATCTAAGGCAAGACTTGTCTCACTAGAGGAAAGTACACAACCTCTACAGACAGTCTGTTCCAGGGCTTTGTGACTCACACTCTAAATAAGTTTTTCCTCATATCTAAGTGAATCTTCTTGTGATCCAGCTTGTACCCCTTGCCTCTTGTCGCTGGGCACTACTGAAAAGAGTGTGGCTCCATTCTTTCTACACTTGCACTGGGTATTTTCGGAAATGGATAAGGTCTCCTCTCATTCTTCAATTCTCCAGGCTAAATAGTCCCATCTCTGTCAACCTTTTCTCATAAGAGAGATGTTACAGGCCCCCAACCATCTTTGCTGCCTTCTACTGCACTGTCTAGAGTATGTCCTTGTCTCTCTCAAACTGGGAAACCCAGAGCTGGATGCAGTATTCCAGATGTGGCCTCTCCAGGGAGAATAAAAGGACAGGATGACCTATCTAGACCTGCTGGCACACTTTTATAATGCACTCTAGCATCTAGGATACCAGTGGCCTTCTTGGTCACAAGGGCCCATTGTCAACTTATTGTCCACTAGCATGAGATCTTTCTCCGAGAGGTCTATCCCCAACCTATACTGATGCATGACAGTTGTTTGTCCCCGGGCATGGGACTGTACACTTGCTCCTGTTGAACCTCATTAGGTTACTTTCTGATCAACTCTCTAACCTGTCCAGGTTGGACTGGGTGGCACAGCCCTCTGGTGTGTCAGCCACTCCTCCCAAACTGCTGCAGATACACTCTGTCCCTTTGTCCAGGTCATTGATAAATGTATTGAACAAGATCAGACCCTGTACTGAACTTTGGGGAATACGGATGGCCACAGGCCTCCAACACAGGTCTCCCTGATCTAAATGCAAAAGTAGTATTCTTTATTTAATAAGAGGTTCATTGAGGGCATGATAAAGAAAAATCTCATTTGTAAAGTTGTGTAGGTTCAGAAGCACATGATGTAAGAACACAGCAATAATAAAGAACAGTAAGAGTACAGTATTGCTGTATTGCAAACACTATTGTCAATACTCTATTGCCAGTAGTGAAGTAGAGGAACTTCACCTCAGAGATTTTGGAAGCTACTTGGATACACACAGAAAAAATGCAAACCAACCTATTTTAAACTTAACATTTCTTTTAATATTTTATTTGTTCTTGACATTAGTCAAGAATATGAACATGCTTTGTATTTCATGAACAACTTCATTCTGAAAACTAGTCAATAATACTCTAGGAACATGCTATTGAGATTCTAATCCTACCACCTTATGTGAGAAACGGCATTGCTCAGTTCCAGTGAAGTTCAAGTTCTAGGTATAGAGCAAATACGCTCCACTGAGGGTAAACATAAATTAAATTATATGTGTGTGCATTTCTAAATCCATTTTTATTTTACTGGTAAAACCATAGAACAATGAGTTTGAGGGAAACTCAAAGATCATCTAGTTCCAATTTCCCTGCCATGGGCAGGAACAATTTCCACTAGACCAGGTTGCTCAAAGCCCCATCCAAAATAATCTTGAGCACACCCAGTGATGTAGCATCCACAAGTTCTTTCCAGTGTTTCACTATCCTCATAGTGAGGCACTTCTTTCTAATTTCTAATCTAAATCTTCCTTCATTCAGTTTGAAGCTGTTAATCCTAGTACTGTCATTACAAGCCCTTGTGAAAATTCCCTCTTCGGCTTTCTTGTAGGGCCCCTTCAGATACTGAGGTGGCACAAGGAGGTGTCTCTGTATCTACATCCCCCCTCAAAGACAACATGGAGGCTTTGTTGTATCAAATTGGTTTTTTGTTTCTATGTAATTGCTTGAAAGTCATGTATGTACTAAAATAGAATAGAAAGAACCTGAATGTTTTGCAATCATGTAAACACTTTTCCTACAATCAATTCAACATGATTTGGAAGCACTTCATGGACATTTCATAAATTCATCTAACTGCATTCAGAGTAGAGATGCAGAATGCTAACATTGTCCTCTGTTTCTTTCCTCAATGAGGCATTGTAGATGAATTCTTCCATGTCACAGAGTCAAGAGTTCAATACTATGTATTTTCTCCAATTTTGTGATCTTACATCATTCTTATTAAAATTGTATGAGAAACAGAATTTAGTAAAGTACAACAAACAGGTTATTTCCATGATGAAGACTGTTCTTCTCACCATGTCACCAAACAGTGAAAAACTTAACAGTAAGAGAGATCATTGAAGTCACCTACTTAGATAGACTTGCTGGTTACAGTCTCTGGACAATACTGAAAAAAATTAACCTAGTTAAGTTAAAAAATACCATTTCTCTGTGATGGGTATCTGAAGATTTCCAGCTTCTTTGGTCATATAACTAGGTACCTAAATATCTGTGATTTAATTCAGAATAAATGTACAAATGATAAAGGGATACTTGAAAAATAATTATCCTTATGAAAGACAGACACCAAAACCCTCTGTATTAGCTGATTTAATTATAGATGGTATACACATCTCAAGAATAGTAAAAGAATGTCAATTAGTAATGAAAGCTTGGGGGCAAAAAGGGACAAAAATATCCAAACAGTATTTCTTCTTTAAAAAAAACTTTGAATTAGTCCTCAAAACCTACTCTTCAAAGCAGATGTGTACCCTTGACAAAACATGCTGTACAAACATGTAGTGACATCAGATGTCACAATTTAGAGGGGAAGGGAAGGGTTTATCAGGAGCGGGCTGTCTCAGAGAGCATGTCAGAGGATTTTTCAGTGCTCAGATATCTGAACTAAGTCGGAATAAAAGGACAGCATGGTCTTTCAAGTATGACATAAGTAGCTTTTTAGGATTCATCTTACCTCAGTAAAAGTCTGCACGGTGCTCTACATCCATCTTAGAATCATAGAATCATAGAATTGTAGAGGAATTCTTCGCAGATCGTGGGCTGATTTAATGACAGCCGCTTTGGACAACCCTGCCTTAGAGAGCAGCTCCTGTGTTAGCCTGAGAACAGCTCTAATCAGCTGCTTCAGAAGAAGATAACAGCTTGGGAAATAGATTAAGCAGAAAGGAGTTGTATTTTTAGTAAGGAATGTTAGCAAGAGATGAGGCCCATTGCGGGTATCAGAGAAGGTGGGCTAAGACAGTTCACCTGTCGGTAACGGCCAATTAAATAACGGGACGTTATGAAGGATTACGACTATGAAACCAATGAAACGATGGTTGAAGTCGCGTGATGGGTGTAAAACAGTATAAAAGCAGGTACAACTGTGCAATAAATTGAGCTTGGCATTTAACTCCTATGGATGTACGCCTAGACTCCGTCGGCCTCCTGGGGTTACCGGCATCACTGGTGCCCGACCGGGAACCAAATTGAATATTGCTTATAAGTGGAAGTCTCCGAGCAATTGAGAGGTATGCATTTTCTCAATTAAGGGAGCCGGGGGGCCGCGCGTGGTGAGCCTGGCAATAAGGGATAGAGGCCAGAGCCTGGTGTCTGTACTGCAGACAGACCCCCACGCAGGAAGACCGCAAGACACTTTTACGGCCGGTCCGTAAACATGGAGTGCAAAGCGGCAATATGTCTAATGATGGCTATTCTCTCTAAGAGAAGTGAAAAGATTAAAGAGACTGATGTGAAGGGTTTTGTGGAGTTTACATGAAAGAGGGGAAAGCTGGAGGAAGCTACCCTGTTGTTTAGCGTCACTGAAATGAAGGAAATTGGTGATCTCCTATGGACGATCTCCTTGGAAGGCGGAACGGGAGGCAAGGAAGCCAGAGAGATGGGATTGACCTGGAAAGTAATACTCCCTACGTTAGAGGCTTTGAAAGCGGAGAAAAAAGTCGTGGCAGCGGCCGTGGAAGCCCTCGGGGGGGGGGAGCTGACACTGCGGGTACCCTCGAGGTGGAGTCTTTGGTTTGTGAGTCCAGCAAGAAACCGTCACGATTGGGTACTGCTCGCGTATGCTCTGATCTATCAGAGCTCCTAGAGAAAGTGTTCCTGTCGCCATCCAGAGCAAATGAGCCGAAAACAGGAGGGAGCGCGAATGCTCCTCAGGGGGCAGAGAAAGCTCGCATCACCGCGGGAAGCATTCCAAGCATTCCAGCATAGCCTGGGAACTCTGCCAGGCGTAACACCCGTTGCCACGGCAACCCAGGAGCGGCGGCCGAAGCCGTTCTCTTACCGTAACAGAAAAAACCCCTCCTGTCCCTATATATGGATATCCTGATTGCCACCGAGTAGTCCCTTGCCAACGAAGACTTCCAGTGGCTAACTTCACATTTGAGTTCTTGTGGGTTGGTGATAGCTCCTGAAAAGATACAACGAACTGCTCCTTGGAAGTATCTGGGATGGCTGGTCTCAGATGCTCAGATTCGCCCACAGAAAGTAACTTTGAACTCTAC
>JAOXOE010029518.1:0-14358 GCA_028565055.1 Phoeniculus purpureus
TCACTAGATGCCATTGAGAAGAGCCTGGCTCCATCCTCCTGACACCCACCCTTCACATATTTATAGACATTAATGAGATGTGAGCAGGAAAAGGAAAACCCCTCTGAGAAAAACTACTTAGTGCTGCTGCTTTGTGCCAGGCTGCCCATTCTCCTCCTCTTGGAAGCTCCTGGCTGTGTCTGCAGGAGCAGATATCTGTATTTCGTGCTGCCTTTGGGCTCTCCCTTTGAACAGATTAGTATCTCAGGAAAAAGGCTTTAAATAGCTGGACTGATATAAATATTTACTATAGTAAGCACGGCAGCTTCTTGGCTTTGGGCAGGTCTTTGTTTTATAGAAATGAGCACAACCCTAAAGATAGCTCTGCCCTAATACTTGAGCAGGGGACCAGAGGGGTCCTCTTTCACCTAAAAAAGCAGATTTCAGCCAATATTTACAGTTGGAATTGCAGCAAGGGCTGTTCTCCTTCCTCAGATTTTCAGGACAGTCCTCAGTGCTGGGGCAAGAGTGATGCCTGCTCCCAGTGCGATGCCAGAGCTGATACCACATCTTAGTTCACTGGTCCATATCAAGTATCCCTCTCCACAAATGCTCTAACAACCCAGCCTCCAGCTCACAGCCTTGCTGCACCCACAAAGAGATTGAGAAGGTTTAGCCAGGGCTCGCCTCATGATGGAGGGATGCAGGGACTCATCAGAGCACCATCATCAGGTTCTCCTGTGGCCTCCCTCGCAGGCTGGGCTGTGCCGGGCGGGCAGCAGCACCCCGGTTTGCATCTGCAGGGAAAACTGACTCACCAGTCCAGGTCAGAGGACTTCCAGGGGACACTCAGCAACCTCCTCCCAAAGGGAAAAAAGATTAAAATACATAAAGAAGCGGTCAGTGCACTCAAGAGAAACACAGATACAGGCTTCCTTCCCACTGACAGTGTTTTCCTTCCAAGAGATGCCCTGGCTCCTCCCTTCAAGCCATTCATAGTCTGCATGAATCCAACTGGCCAAAGATGCTTTTGCTGCCTCATTCCTCACGAGAATCATCTTCTGCCTATAGGAGCTGGGAACCCACTGCCTCCCTCTCTGTCTGTCCACCCACAATCAAATTCCAACTGTGTTCTGAACGTCACTAAAAACAGTGGGATCCCCCAGCCCACAGTCATGGGCTGCACAATGTCACCATAGCTTTTGATCCCCTCTTCTTCTTAAATGAAATTAAACTGGATTTCATGCACTTAGAATTCAAACGGAGTGGACCAAGCCATCTGCAAGGTGACATAAAGTCAGAAGGTAAAATTTGCAGTGTGTGGTCCTTGGCTCAATTAGACAGCAAGATAAACTGAGCAGGTTTTTGTCACCTGTCTGACCAACGCAGCTTTCTCGCAGATTGGTTTTTCACCCGCAGATGTAACTCAGCCAGAACAGCTCCATTCCATGACTTCCAGTACCAGTGGCATCCGAGGCTTTGCTGGAGAACTGAGCTGTTGGGATCCCTGCTCTGCCACCACATCTCACTGAGAACACTGAATTTTCCCTCCCAAACACCCCTAAGCTTGTCTTCTTACAATCCAGGAAAAGGTCTAGGACTTCTCAAAGGTTTAAAGCCCAAAGGTTTAAGGTCCACTGGGAAGTGGGGAGAGGACAAGGTTGGGATAAAAATTAAAATACAGAATTCACATCAAATATTGGACTCACTGAGGTTTCTCAGTGACCTTGAGTGAGTGGCTGTGCAGGACTGGGTGCTTGGGAGGATCCTCAGGACAAAGCGAAGCAAGTCCCTGCGAGCAGCTGGCAAACTAACAACTGAAAAAACGTCAAGGTGTGTCACGATTTGAAACCAGGCAAGTGGCATCAGGGTTAACAGGCAAACTCTGTTCCTTCTGGGGCATTTGAGAACACCTTCCGGTCCACAAGTGATGGTGTGGCCATCCTGCTCATTCCCAAGGAAGGTAGCAGGAGCCACTTCAGGGAGGGACAGTGGACTGTAAACGAGTTTTTTCTTCCCTTCTGCAAAAGGAAAATGTTAAGAGTGAATCTCTAGCAAAGACCCCCAGCAGCAACAACTGGACCACAGCTGGGTGCACACAGGTGGCAGCACCTGTAGGTGGATACTGCCAGTGCACCTACGACTGGACATAATGATCTTATAGGTCCTTTACAACCCAAATGGACCTGTATTATCACTTTCCAATGTAGCTCCTAGTGTTAACTTGGAGCACTTGCTGTTTCCTCCATCATGTGCAGTAACAAATCATTCAGAAATGAAGGAGGATGAGCACATAAACATCAGCTGATGAAAAATGCGAGTTCGAGCCATTCAAACACTGATCGATGAGCTCATCCGACTTTCACAAGCGTCTACAGCAGCACTTCAACAGCAGAGGCAGTTTCGCCTGTCAGACCCAAGCTGCAGAGCTGCAGAAAAATCCCTCCCAAACAACACATGAGCTCATTGCTTTGAGTCACCCATCCAGTCACCTCCCCTTCACCGAGACAAATGAGCCCTCTCCACAACAAGGGGCAACAAAGCACCTGCTCTAGCCCAGAGGATGGCTAGGCAGCACCATTTCTGTGTTTCAAACAAGGTGATTAGTTCCCCAGCAGAACATCCAGCCCCAGCCCCTGCCTGCAGAGCTGGGGATAAGGCACTGACAACGCTTCCACCACGTCACTCTGTGGCTCAGCAGCCACCCTGGGAACAGGATCAAGAGATCCTGGTTCTCACCAGGTGCACAGGGAACATGTATGGCTCCTACACGGTGCTGGCCAAGCACAAGGGTAGATGGAAGCAATCTGCTGAAGCCTTCGTCATCCCCTGCTCGCATGGCAAGTACAGACCCCACTCCTGTGCACAACTTGTCGGGAGCCAATCTGGAGCTTCCAGTGACTGAGCTGGTTGGGGCCAAGCTCAGCCCCACACACAGGGCCAGGAGCCCACATCCCCAAGCAGAGGTCAGCATGTCCCATGAGCTCCTGGCAGCTCAAATTGCTGCTGCAGCTCCTGCTAGCTCTGCACGATACAACGAGCTGACATGCACCTCGTATGGAGACACACACAGAAACAGATGTAAAATAAACTCTTCTCAGTTATTTGAAGTTACCCAGACTTGTGGATTTTTCTCCTGGAAAAACCTGCTCTGTCTTCCACCAGTACCCACCTCCCTTCACCTGAGAGCACTTCCACTGCAGAATCACATCCAATGCTCCCAGCAGCTGCATCTACAGCTAAGGGCCTGTGGGGGTTCTCAGACAAATCACTGCTCTTGCTTTTGTAACCAGCTGAAGGCAAAGCACTTACTTGGAGACCTCTCAGAATCCCAGATCTACAGAAGACTTCACTTCTCCCCTGCCTGCTCCACAGGCCAGCAGCATTTCAGCAGCTCTGTGTCCTCACACAGGGGAACCCTGTGCTGGGCTCATTTCTGGATGACAACTGTGTGTGAAAGCAGCATCTGGAGCCAGAAGCAAATCTGTTCCAAAAGCTCCAAAAACCTCAGCAGACACCTGGGAAGCCCCAGAAACAGCCAAGAACCAGTCCAGGACTGGGGATGTTGAAGTGGGTTTGTGCATTAGAAGAAAATCAAGAATGATTTTATGCACAGAAGCAGCCACAAACAAAAGGGTTTCTTCATGCTTTGCAGTTCAGATCTCCATAAAAACCCTACAGCTGCAGGCAGGAACAAAGGCAGCCTGTGAGGAAAACCAGAGGGCACCATAACAATCTTCAGTGTGGCTGGGTCACCACACCAACGCCAGGATATCTTGGGGAGAGAAAACCAACAACTCACCCATGTACAAGACTGGGGGAGCTGCAGAGAGACCCCAACAGACTGGGGGATGAGAGGCTGTGTTGGAAGGTTAATTTTTCTTTAGAGATGTAACTTAAGGACAAATCTGTGTTTTCTTCAGGAGGAGATTATTCCAGAGATGCTCAGCACCCTCAGGGAGTTTATTTAGAGGAGAACAGGTGCTAGAGTTTTAAGGTGACAAAATATTGTCAAGTTTCTCATTGGGGTCATGGAAAGGAGACAGAGGAGGCAGAAAAGAGAAGGAAAATCTAAAAAGCTAAAGCCCCACAGAAATGCCTTCAGCAAACAGCAGCCCTATAGAACATGGTCCCTGCAGCTTCTGCAGAAGCAAAGGGATCTCTTCGATATGGGGTCCTGGCCCTGAGCCCTGACCCTCTGTGTCCCAGGGAGAGTTTTCTTCCAGGTAAGACTCCCTCCCAGTAAAATGCTCACCAAAACAGCCAAAGACTTTCACACTGGCGCTTCCTTCCTCCTCCTGTGCCTACAATAGGAACTAGGATGACATAACACTTCCAGCTGAGCCTGGGCTGCTGGAGGAAGGTGAGGCAGGGAGGAAAAGGGAAAGAAAAGGAGACTTTAAAAATCTAGGTTATAAAACCTCAGCTCGGAGAGGAGCTATTTTCAATCAAGCACGAGGGAGAGATGCTCCGCTCTTCCCAGAGAGGAAACCCGCCAGAGGGAAACCTGCCAGGGAGCAGCTGGAAACAAAAGCTGGAGGAGACAGGCAGAGGAGGAGGAGACATTTTCCTTGGGTTTGTACACTGCAACAACCAACTGAAGGCCCCCCTACAAGCAACAGAAAGGACAATGTCACCACGGGATCCGGATAGAGCAGAACCTACCTGCCTTTTAAAAGTAAAAAATACAGAGAAACTTCTAATCCCAGTTATCAGAAGAACATCTCACCTATTTGGGATTTCTGCTGCCCAGTTCACACCACCTTGCTGCACTCAGGGCTCAGAGGCACATGAACAAGCATGGAAAGCCAGAACTTTTACAGAGGGGATCAGAGGAGGCACGAACTGCCTGTGTGAGCAAGAACTTTGTGGGCTAGGTGCCTGGCTTTATAAAACCAGCACAGGAACACAACACAGGCAGAGCTCACGGTACCGTGCATCCTCCATCCTGGCTTCAGAGAGCGCTGAATGCATCAAAACCCACAAAGGACACAGGCTGGGGCTCTGTTTTTGGCTTGCCAGGGTGGTTTTGTTTGTTTGCTTGCTTTGGGCTTTGCTCTAAGTTTAAACCACAGCTAGTTAGTACCACATCAAGCCGTGAGGGAGAGTCTGAACACAGTACCCTTGGAAATGTTTTTAACACAAAGGACACGAAGTAAACAATAGAGGAACAAGAAGTGCTGAAATTGTTGCTGAGCCCAAGCCTGCTCCAATGAGATGGTGTTTGTGTCCCCAATGCCAGGAAAGTGAGTGTCTCTGAAAGACACCAACACAAGTGCTGCCAGACACAGAAACTACTGCCACAGGTCCTCGCCCTCTGCGAGCTGTCAAAGGAGGTTTCCAGCAGCACCACCTGCACATCAGTGCTGTGGCCACTACTGGGACTGGATGGCAAAGCTGCACAGGAGGGTTTGCCTCAGTTCCCCTCACATCAGAGCACTGAATCCTCAAAATACAACGTTTTTCCAATTAATACAGGAAAGGAACATCCATTTACAGTGGTGTGCAGCATCTGAAGGAGCAGGACAGCCCAGCCCAGCCGCTCATGTCTGCAGTGACAGGGACGGACACAGCCAGTTGAGATGCATCCAGTGGCACATGGCCAGGTGAGGAGGAGGCAGCAAAGCAGCACTAGGATTGAAGTTTCCTTGAGCTCATGAGGGGAAGGCTGGATGCTGTCAGGTACTGGGGAAGGTCCTGTCCTTACAGGAGCTGCAAAAGTTTCAGTCAGAACTGCTTGGCCGTGCATTCTGTGAAGGCTGGCAAAAGCAGGACCTCTGGCCAAACAGAGCAGCGAGTGCATAGACTGCAGGTGGGAAGCAAGAGACCATCCCCCGGTTGGTCCTGGAGACAGGATAAGCAAAAGGCAGCAGCCTTGATCAGCAGCCCCTGGGACACTCTCTGCAGCAGTGAGGAAAACAAGACAAGGCATCCCCTGTCCTCCCTGCCTGAACCAAGAGATCAGAGCACAGACACAAGGCTTCATCTCCATCACTTTCTCAATATGAGCTCAGGACAGGGGAACAAGTAAAAATAAAAATCCATCTCCCTTCCACCCAGAGCCAACTGCTTACACTCTACACTTCCCCTCACACACTTTTCTCCTTCCCTACAGAGCAGCAGGTGAGGGGGAAGGCTGAAAGAAAAACCCCTCCATCACAGGAGCTGGGACAAACCACATTCACATCTGTGTGGAGACACCTGCCTCGGCCCCAGTTCTGCTGCAGAGGGCAGTGAGAGCCCTTGTGTTTACTGAGCACCAGCAGTCCTGCCCTGAGTCACTTGCTGTGGCTCAAGCAGGGCTGGTTCTGAGCAAGCCAGAAACCAGCTGGGCAAGGTCAGCTCAGCGCAAGCACCCCAACAACTCAGTGCTCTGGAGCAGAGGTGTGACACAGCGGTGACAAAGCTGTGGGGCCTGCAGCCAGGGAACAGCCCGACACATGCTGGCCCCCCTTCATGCACAGCTTGGACACACCCCACTGCGCAAACCCACCCTGTGTCCTGCTTCAGCACTTGGGGAAGGAGGAGGACAGACCTTGTACCACAAAGGCTGAGGACTGATGCCTCAAAGGACAACCCACTTCACGCTGCATCTCCAAAACCCTGTGCCAAAACAGCTGTAACTGGCCAAGAGAACAAGGGCAGCAGACATCAACGGGACAGAGCAGAGGCACCACGGCTTCACCCCTTCCCAGTGGGAGTCAGGGATCAGAGCATGACAGGAGACATCCCAGTCACAGGATCAGCCCAAACCAGACTATTTCACACCAATAACAGCAAGCTCTGTTTTCCGGGCAGATCAAACAAGCAACAGATGATAGAAAACTTGATTCAAATTGGGGTCCAGGATGGAATGAAGAGGAATATGACACATTTAGGAATGAAAGATTTAGAAAAAAAGTGTCTATGTAACATTCTGCTATTACCGTTCTAGGATGGCATCCGATGGGTGTTGAAAAGGCTGTTCCCAAAATCCAAGTCACCACGCCAGGGGAAGGTCTCAGAGGGGCAAAGCAAAAGCGTGCAGGTGGGTGAGGGTGCATCCATCCCTACTGCCCCACAGACAGAGGGAGTCAGGCTGCCAAATCTAATTCATCCAGATTTCAAAGCTGCTCCATCTGACTCTGCAAGAGGCACACGGCGCCGCAGAAGTGACAGAAGCAGAGACTATCGGAGTACATATCGCAGTGAGGAAACACTATGTGACCTAATTCTCTAATTAGCAATGGGTTCCATTGCCCACAGGTTCTGAAAATATCACTTCACTCAGATTTCTTTTTCCAGAAGAAAAGATGGTGGTACTTTGTTGTCCGAAAACGGTGGGCACAGAGACAGAGCTTCTATAGTTCTGTGGGGCACAGGTCTGCATCAAAGAACCCCTCACACACTGCCTTTAGACTTGGCACTTACTCCTGCACTGGCTGCTTTGAAACAACACTTAAACAACAGCCCTGTTACCCTCTTCATTCTGTTCTGCTCAGCAAACATGAACCCCAAGGAGCAGCTCTAACAACTCCCAGATGAGACAAGTCCTTCAGAGACAAGCTTCCTTCAGGGAAGCTGGAAAGCGCTGAGCATCTCCTTGAAGGCAAACTGCACTGGCTCAGTCACACACCCAAGGAGATGAATGACACCACAACTATCTAGTTCCCAAATCTGCTGCTCTCATTTCACAAGCAGCCTGACTTCTTAGTCACCACCTCCCTGTAAATCTCTGCGGAGCAGGTGTGCACTTGCATCAGCCCCTGCGATGCTGGTAGTAGCTCCAAGGACCAAGCGCACAGCCACGCCATTCCTTTATGCTCTAAATTCAGGCAGCCTCAATGCAGGGCATCAAGAAGTACGCTATTCCCCCTGAACTCCTGCCAGCAGGCTAAACTAGGCACCACCTGCTACAGCAATGAGGCAGGGTCTGCTGTGGATGGCTTCTGTTGAGCCCGTGGGGATGTTATTTTGCAGAGTGGCCGAGAGGAAGGATGACAGATTGAAAACCACCCTGGGAGCTGCACCCTGCCAGGCCGTGTTATGCTATAACCGCGGTGAGGGGATGCAGGAAACAGCGCAGCGCCGCTCCTTGACTCTTAATTATGGTCTTGTGACACTGTAGTTAATGGTCTGTCATGGGCTCCATCAGGAACCTCGATGTTTGCAGGAGGCGGCTGATGCTGCTCTGGCAGACGGTGGCTACCGAGAGCGATGGGCCCTGGCCTGGCAGCCAGGCGGTTGCTTCTTTTGTTAGAGAACCGCATCCTCCGGGTACAGCCCGAGCAGCGGGTGCTGGGATCAGCTCCGCCGGGGAAAGGTCCGGCAGTGCTGCGGGTTTAGGACACCCTGGGGTTACCTCAGGCACCGGCCCCGACCCGTCCCTCCGGCCATATCCCCTGCAGATCCTGGTGATTGTAAGGAACAGCCGCGGCTTTTCCACGCTCCCAGTTAATGAAGAAAAACAAAGGAAGAAGCAAAGCACCTCCCTCCCCCATCTCTACCGCAGGGACCCCCGCATAGGTCACAGAGATGCGGAGCCGCAGCAGGGCCCCTGTCCCCTGACTAAACCCCAAACCTCATCGCCAACCCCAAACCCCAGCCTAGCCCCTCACCGTTGCTGTAGGCGTAGGGGGACTCGGAGGCGCCGTCCTGGAGGCTCTCCAGGATCTCCCCTTTGCCCACGTCGCTGTCGCCCACCAGCAGGAACTTGAGCAGGTAGTCGTAGCTCTTCACGGGGCTGCCCTGGGTGCCCATCGTCCCATTCAGGGGCAGCGGCCGGGCCCAAACCACATCTCCGGCCCCTCCGGGCCTCTCCGGCCGCGTCCGCTTCACCGCCGGCCCCGCGCCGCGCTGCACATCGTCCGGGACGGGCTGGGAGCTGCAGGATGAGGAGGAGATGAAGGAGGAGGAGGAGGTGGTGAAGGAAGCGCAGGAGGAAGGGGCGGTGGAGGGGGCAGAACCCGCCCGGCCCCACAGCTCCCCAGCGCCCTCCGCCGCTCTCCAGGCCGCGCGTCCGCCCCTACAAAGCGCTGCCGCCCCGCCGGGCCCCGGCCGAGATCCAGCGGCGACCCCAGGCTCCGCTGCTCACCTCCTCTCTGCCACTCCGATCTGGTCCTCGGGCTGGGCCGCACCTCCGCCGCCTCCTCCACCCGGCGCCAGTGCCCGCCCGGGCCCGGACAGGGGTCAACAGCGCCCGCCCCGCCCAGGCAACGCCACGCTACCATTGGCTCAGCGCCACGTCCGTCACGGCCGGCCCCGCCCCGCCCGTTTGCGGACTACAGCTCCCGGCGTGCCTTGCGCGGGGGGCGGAGTTGGGAACGGTCGCCGAGGGGACGGACGAGGGACCTGAGGAGATGGGAGGGCCTGGAGGTGTGTCTGTGGGCACCCGGGAGTGTGAGGAGGTCCTAGGGGCCTGTGTTCCTGTTACTTTAGCCTCTGATTCCCAACCCTCCTGCACCTCCAGGGCCAACCCTAGAGCTCTGCTATTTCCACTCTAGTGTAGGTGCTGCAGAACATCTTGCAGGCTGAGGTGGGACCAGCAGGACTAGCACGGCCTTCACACGGCCACCATGATTTGGCCTGAGCTGGATCAGTGTTGAAACACTTTCTGTGTGGAGAGCAGGTGTCCTGTAACCACCTGGCCTTGGGTCAGGACCAGGATGAGCAGCCTTCTGGGGCAGCTGAGCCACCAGCAGCCTCCCTGCCCTGTCCTGCAGCAGTGCATGGTAACGCTGAGGCACCGCATGGGCACTAAACATTGAGTGAAATGAGGGTAGAGCTGGAATTTTGTCCCTAAATCTTTCTTCTCATGTAATCAAACTCCATTTGAAGTTCTGATTAAAAGGTTTAATCAGTAAAAGGTTTACTGATGAGGAGAGCAAAGACCTGCAACCCCAAACTTCTGAACACAAGCACCTGCACGTGAGCCATGTGGAACCTCTCTGGTCCCAACAGCTGGCACAGTCCTGCTGGCACTGCCATTGCTCTGCCCAGCTCTGCAGTGCCAGTGTGGTTTCAGAGCCAGAGGCTCTTCTCTGGCCTGAGACTGATGCATTTGACATCAGGGCTGTGGGGGAAGGAAGTCATCTTCCAGTGGCGTCAGCAGAGACCTTTTAAAACAGTGTTGCTCCTGCATGAGCACGTTGCTCCTCTTTGCACTTGGCAGGGCATGTGAATGCAAAGAGAAAGCGAAGCAGTGCTTTTAACCAGCTGGTCACAGGTCCCATCCAACTGCAAACACACACTGGAAATAGTAAATGTTGTTACTCTTTCATGATATTTTATTTAAAACCACAAAACACTGTAAGTAGGAAGAGGATTGGTTACCCTGTTTGTGGAGTTGTCATTAATTTCCTCAGTGCCAGATACTTGAATAACACCACAAGGGCAGATTTGAAGGGCTGAAGATCAAGAAACACTTTTCCTGGGTGACCAAGCACCGGCACAGTTTGTCCAGGTTGGTGCTACAGTCCCTACCCTTGGAGCTATTTGAAAGTCACCTGGACATGGTCCCAGGCAACCAGCTTTGGGTGGCCCTTCCTGAGCAGGGGGGATGGACCAGATGGTCTCGAGAGGCCCCTTCAAACCTCCACCTCCAGTTTGTGGTAGTGTAACCCACGGGTCTGAGCATGAGTGAATTGGGAAGGGCTGGAGGTGAGCAGGAAGATGGTGGTGGTGGCAGCAGCAGCACAGAGCAGAAGGGAAGTGACAACAAAGTGGGAGATTTTCCTGCTTTACGCTCCTAAGAACCTAAGTCAATATCTGGATTATCCACACAGGGGGTTGGGGGCATGTTCACCAGCAGAACAAGGCACACACCAGCTGTGGGACGAGGGAAACCTCCCAAACCCACAGGCAGAGCACTGTCGAATTATTGAGGTCTCTTTCTAGCAACGTCATGAGCTGTTAGGGGTGAGACAGGAAAATGTTTCTTCAAGGCAGAGTTTCTATCTAGGATGGAGCTTTGCACACAGTGATCCATGTTTTCCATCGCTAAGCCCAGGCCTCTACAAAGGGATGCATCGAGGGCTGTGCCTGCACTGGAGCCATAAAGTGAAATAAGTAACAAGAAGGAAATGCAGGACTGCAGCAAGTGCTGCAAGATTGCAGCCTCTGAAGGGTCTCTGCAATGACAGCTTGTTGCCTGCTAAAATGGGTGTGTGAGAGAATCAGAGAAGATTTGAAATCTTTAACTAATCCGCATCCAAGGACTGATAACATAGATCTGAGGATAATTCAGAGCTGTAACCTCAACAGCAGCAGCCTCCTCCTCCTCCCTGAGGAAATGCCAGCGCTAGGTCGGTCTGTGCTGCTGTGGAAGATGATGCTGATCCCAACTTCTAATTAGAGAGATGACATAAGGTCAAATGTTCCTGAGCAGGATGTCTGCTAAGTCGTTGTAACGTCTCTGCGCAGGATCGGAAAAGGGTGGGGGAAGACTATTTCACAGCAGTGCCTGGGAAGGAAGAGGAGAGACATGGCAAATATCCAGCAGAAGAAACTCAGATACCGTCACGGGCAAGAACACTGAGAGCGGCAAGAGAGCTCTGGCACCAGCTGTTTGCCACACAGAACCGAACCCACAAGGGGCTGCCATTGCCCAGCAAGACTGTTTGAGGTCCTCCGTGCCGCAGGACATTCTGGCCCTTGGGTTTGAGAAGGATATTTCCCCATCCCTGGAGTCAGTACCGGCCCTCAGTAAACAGACCCAGCACTGGAATGTCTAATAGGTTTGGCAGGTTCCCAATAGGAAGGTCACATCTGCTGGTTTTCAGGACTCTGTGCTGTCCCTGAGGCTTTCAGGTCACTTGATCCCAAAGGACAGCCACGATTAGGATCACTATGAGTCGTCTGGTCTCACAGAAAGGTTTTAAAAGCCTGGATATTAGGAAAATTATTTCCACAAGACCAAAAGTAATACATTCCCTCAGAGCAGTTAGTAAAGCAAACCCTGCAGGCATGGGAGGAAGCAGGGGGAAGTCATTCAGTAGCTCCAGTGGAAGCATAAGATGGAGGTGAAGTGTAAATCTGCTCTGCTGAGTGCCACGTAAGGATAGAGCTCTAGGACTCTGACTTAAGCTGAAATGAGAAACCCTTTTCAGACCATTCATCCACTAAAGGATTGGAACCTGGAGTTGTTCGCATGTGGAATGGAGAGAACTATGTGGACATTGAGATTCCAAGAGAAGGTACTGTACTTGCACATGAGTTTTAATCACTGATCATTAAAGAAGAACAAAGATCTCTGCAGCCAGGGACAGAGGAGACACAGGGGCTGGGGTAGGAATGTCTTACCCAGACTGTGGAAGTGCTGACTGGGAGCTGCACTGGTGTGGCTCCCTCCCCACTGGAACACACCATGAGTGCTTGGAAGTGTCCACATTTGACAAAGAAGCCAGTGGGACATCACAGCCTTGTGCACAGGAACAGTCCCTGAGACTCACACAGTCAGCCTGGGACACCGCAGTGCTGAGTGCTGGGGCACTGCAGAGGGAACACCCAAGGCAGGAAAACTCAGCTGAAAGAAACATCTATGGGGTCAGGGGAAAGCAGTGGCTTTAAATGCCTCATGTCCCAGAGAGCTTTGAAAGTGCCTCGACTATCAGAAAATGCAAAAGCTGAGGCACGGAATGGCGAGAGTCTCACCTTGGCCCTGAGAAATGGGGGATGCACTGACCCTGCAAGGGCTGGCTCCAGTATTCTCTGGCAGAGCTGGACTCAGCAAAGCTGCTGCTGTCTTAAGCTGCAACCAAGCAAAAAAGCCCTGAGCCCTGGCAGAGCCCAGAGCTCTCAGTTGCCACAGCTCACTGCCACAACAACTTGAGCAGGCTCGGGCTGCCACTGTGGGCTCAGCACATCAGTCCTGGGATCAGCTCAGGGCTCTCCCCAAAACACTGCCTTTGAAAAACTGTAGGTGAGACCATATATACGCAAACACAGAGCAGAGTGGGTTTCTGGGCCTCCAGCTCTGCTGTTTCTACACTTCCTCTGGTGCTGCAGTGGAGTGAATCTAGGCCCATCCAAAAGGCAAAGAATAAATACCCTACAAACCCAGGAAATCCTATACAGTGTCCAATGTGTGACTCCACAAGCTGATGCTCCACCTTGGTGTCGATCAGCTGGCAGTGAGGGCTGCAGCACAAAAGGTCCCCAGCTGCCTTTGGCAGAAGGCACCTCAGCACTGCAGCTTCGCTCCACCCCAAAGGCTGTTTGTAGGGCCCTTTAAGCTCACATGGAAGGAGACAGAGACACAGATACACAAAATACACATCAGCACCCCACTGGGAAGGTGTTTCCTGGCTTACATGCAGCGCTGTTTTCATGAGGCACTGATGAGTTCCAGCTTTTGCTTCAGGAATCAGGATTAGCAAAGTACACAGTGTAGGGGAAGAGGAAAGGTGAAAAAATAACTATTAAAAATACCTGCCTTTAAAAATTCAGCCTCTGCCATGTTACCAAAGGGCAGTAGCAGCTGCTGGTTCTGAGGAGGAGCCTTTGGTCTGTAAGTGTCAGGGGTCACCATGGTTTCCTGACCAAGTCTCTCAAGCTCTGTTAGTCCTGCTTCTCTCCTTTGTGTTTCCAGGGATAGATCAGCTCCCCAAGGAACAGCTTCTTGCAGAGCGATGCCCAGGAGTCCTTAGGGTAACAGCTGTAGGTTGGCAGTCTGTATGTCTGGACCACGCTGCCATATGACAGAGGGTTGATCTAAAGGGAGAGAGAGGGACAGCAGTAATCAAATGGATTGTAGTGAGGAACAGGCAGCTCAGGAGAGCAAGAGTGGGTTTTACACAGCACTGGCTTCTGCCTAGAACATCAGTCCTGCTCCTCACAAAGCACCAGGACCCCTCTCTGGGTACCTGAAGGCATTTAGTCTTCTACAACACCCTGAAACATCAATGACATGAGCTTGGCAATAAGTATTATGAGGAGTATTATAATTTTCAAGCAGAGAAGCAGATAGAATAATGAGCAGCGTCTAGGAGTGATGCTTGTTACACAAGGGTGTGGAACTGTCCCCTCGCTGCATTAGGATGTGGCAGACAATCTCAACCTCCCCTGGAACAATGCGAGGCAGGTTCTTCTCTGCCTCTACTCTGCACTAGTGAGACCACATCTGGAGTGTTGTGTCCAGTTCTGGGCCCCTCAGTTCAAGAAGGACATGGAGCTGCTGGAGGGAGTCCAGCATAGAGCAAAGAGTATGATGAAGGAAGTGGAGCACCTCCCTTACTTACAGAGGAGAGGCTGAGGGATCTGGGTCTCTAGTTTGGGGGAGACTGAGGTGTGACCTCATTAATGTCCATAAATATGTGAAGGGAGGGTGTCAGGAGGATGGAGCCAGGCTCTTCTCAATGTCATCTGGTGATAGGACAAGGGGCAACGGGTGTCAGCTGGAAC
>JAOXOE010029519.1:0-14357 GCA_028565055.1 Phoeniculus purpureus
TCTCTCCAGTCTGTCCAGGTCCCTCTGCAGGGCCCTCCTACCCTCTAACAGATCAACACGGGCTCCAAGCTTGGTGTAATATGCAAATTTGCTCATGATGGACTCCATCCTATCATCAATATCATCAATGAAGATGTTGATATATACAATTATAAAAATACATACACTTTGCAATGCCAGAATGATTAACATAAAGCCACATCATGATTTATCACACATTGTAATAACAGTGATAATCAAAGAGCAAAGACACTGGCAAGTTCCTAAAGCATCAATACTGTCTGGAAAGGAACCTGAGAAAAAATCACCTTGAAATTAGAATTTCTAATCTGAAAACACGTCCTTCACTTTCAAAGTTAAATTCACAACTAGCATATGCAGCTATTTTCTGACATGCTTCTGCAAGGTAGGGATAGGAAATGTGCAAGGCAATCTGGCATTTAAAGTCAGTGACAGCATCCTCCTAAAAGGCTAACAGGAAAAGTCTAGCTCCATGACTCTTGTTATCAAACAGGTCCTCCCTTTGAGGCTACTCTAAAATCACAGAATCATAGAATCATTCAAGTTGGAAAAGACTTTCAGGATCATCAAGCCCAACCACCAACCCTACTCTACAAGTTCACTCTTAAGCCATATCCTCCATCACTACATGTAAGTGACTTTTAAACACAGTCAGGGATGGTGACTCAACCATCACCCTGGGCAGCTGATTCCAGTCTGTGAAGAATTTTTTCCTGATGTCTAATGTAACCTACCTTGTTGAAGCTTGAAGCCATTACAAAATACACTGATCAGAGCTATCATTCTGATTCAGTGAGATTTCATCAGAAATGCGATGCATGAATTCTTTCAGATCTGATTTAAGTACACAACACAGAAGGTACCTGCTGCGCATTGAAAAAGACGTCCAGACAGTTGTGATATGAAGGCAAATCTGAGAGCTAGTTTGAAGGCTTTTTATTTTACAGCGAGCTCCCTTTTATAGGGTCTTGTGTATACTCCAGTAAATTTCCATGCATTATTTTTGGTTTGTAGTCAGTAATTTAGTAAACTTTAAGTAAAAACAGAGAGTTTCTCAAGCTTGCTTTTTAACTTTCTCAGCTTCTGTTATCCTCTTGCCTTCTCCATTACCTAGTTACCATGACACTTGGTGCAGGATCTTCAGCTAGGTGTATTCTTTAGCTGAGATGTTTAACCCTATGTTTGCTTTTCCTCACAGCCTAAAAGAGAAAGCCTGATCTCTTCCCACACATACCTACCATAACAGACATGCCATAGACTGACATTTTGCTGACAGGGATCTTAGACAGTGATTCAGTGTGAAGGTAGTGCTCATCCACCTGACTTTCCCTAACAGTGCATGAAGTTCAACTTCGGGAAGCTGGAGCTCAAAGCAGTGAGGTTGGTATTCTTGGCCTCAGACAGCAGTGCTTTACATCTATACATCTGGCTGTTGTTATATTTTCTCTGTCAGAAGACACTATAGCTCAAGTCCCCGCTGTTTTTGCCCATCATTCTACATAGTACAGCTCCCCCAGGCTTCCTCTCATTCCAAGTAACTGCCTTTGAAAGCAACACAGTTTAGCTACCAAGCTGCAGAACATGCATGCAAGTAAGCATTTCTGGAGAGAAAAACAGATTTGTGCTATGTTACTAAAAAGCTGAAGGTCCTCACTGCATAGAGTTGCATCAGACAGAGTAAAAGATTTTCCTTACAAGGCTGTGAAAGCACTTTATGTCATTTAGTTGCATTTTATCCTTGGGATCCACCCTTTACAATCAACTGTTTTGCATACAGTATCTAAACTTCTTACCAGGACAGATTAAAATAGTTGTCTTCAGCCAAACCTCATGTCAGCTGGAAAGTTCAAACACTATGGGAACAGGACTGCAATATGTTGCCTAAAAGGATATAAAGTGTCCTCTGTTAAAAGGTGACCAGACACAGACCTGGTCAGATTGCTCATGGTGACCCTATGTGAGCAGGCGCCCTGCAGTAGACAAACTCAGTATGTCCCTTCCAACCTCAGTGATTCCATGATTGTGTAAAATGATAATGCAAAGTTAGAACTGACTCTGTTATTATGAATTTCAATGCAATTTAGTTACCAAGATTTAACAACTACCTCCAAAAATTGCAGGCCACTTACAATAACAGGGAAAGCAAAATAATTTTAGACAGTTTCTTTTAACAGCCTTTTCAGTCACTAGCCCTGACAGATATGTCAGCTTCATTAAAAAGTCACGGGAAAGATCAGTTATGATATTCATGACAACAATCAATTTTGGTGGATTTTTCATGGTGAGATACAGATGATACTTACAGCTCTTAAACTGAAAAGTTTCAGATGCTACAACTCAATAATTTAACTGGTAGCTACTACTACTGTACTTTCCTGAGATGTTAAAATACAACTAATACTGGGCATAACTTTGTTTTTTCTTTTGTTTTTAGGCTGAAGGATCCTTTAGTCTAAAGTACTTAGTGCTAGAGTGGTGAGCTGTGCAAAGTCCATAATGTTTGCCCCCTTCTGCCCATCCTTCTTGCCCTCCCACTTCATCACATTGCACATCATACTGAAGACAATTAATTCTCCACAGCAAATCATGCTTTTGAGACTGACTTCTGAAAACATACATTTACAAGTGAACCTCTGTGATGCTGAGCCAATCTAACAACTCTATTCCTCACATTCTCATGCCAGCACTGAGGATCATATCAGACTTTGATTAAAAACAAGAGAGATGTCTCAAACAATGTAAGCAAAGAGAAGACATTCTGTGAGTTGGGTAATGGGGGAGGCTGCACCTAGCAGGAGAGATCATCACTGTGTAGTAGGCAGGCCCAGGAGCTCTGCCAACCTATCTGCAAGACTACGCTTAAGCACTGAGAACATGGGGAGTTGCCATCTCTCTGAAGGACTGACTGGCTAGTGTTTTGTCTAAGAACCTGAGAACAAAGTCCCCCATACTGCTGGAGGTAGGGGCGATGAACAACAGCCTTGGCAACAGGGATAAAAGGTGGGATTCAAATGATACAGGGTGGCCATCATCCCTGCCCAGCTTGCAGCTGGGGTGAGACACTGACAAAAGGAATGCTGGAAACACCAAAATCTCAGAAGCTGAGGGAGCGAAGAGGAACCAATCATCTGTCACCATCACCACACTCTCCATCATCCATGAAGCTAATTGTGCCAAGAAATTGACTGGAGAAGATGGCCAGAGAAATCAAGGAGCTTTTCCAAAGATCTGTGTAACTGAGAAGCAAGGCATGGCAGGGGGCCAGAGCCTGCAGTCCTGAGTGATGATTTGACCTCTTAACTATCTCCTCTCCCTTTCCCTTTTTCTCTTCTCTACTCTCTGAGTTCAGCATCTAGTAACTGTAGGAATTTCCATGCCTTCTGTTAGGAATCTGATCATTTTAGTAAGCTTTGACTCTCACGTGGACCTATGATGTAAGTCTCCTTAATCTGACCCCCAGT
The DNA here is from genome assembly GCA_028565055.1 of Phoeniculus purpureus. Taxonomy (NCBI): domain Eukaryota; kingdom Metazoa; phylum Chordata; class Aves; order Bucerotiformes; family Phoeniculidae; genus Phoeniculus; species Phoeniculus purpureus. The sequence goes on from JAOXOE010029519.1 coordinate 3,483, forward strand.
GAATTCATGAACCTGAGTAATTCTCTTCTCTTAATGCTTGGGATGTGACAGATCAGCAGACACCTTTGTGTCAGCAGTTCTTTTTTCGGCTGCATTAATTTTCACCTCATAATGCAGTGAAGTTTTCCTAAGAGTTCAGAGAAGTTAAAGTTTTAACACACAAGAAATTTCACAGGTTTGTCAAACAGGAACAAGAAAAGATGCGGTCAAATGGAGTCTGACTTGATTTTGTGGATCATATGTCTAACCACTCAAAAATAAGACTGAGTCTCAGGAACATTGAGTTACAGCCTTTTCTAGCACTGTGTTTGGACAGCAGAGGATCTTGTAGATCTTGTGTCCTTAAGTGGAGCATTTCCACATGTACCCATATACAACACACCAGAACTGATGCCAGTTCTCTGAACTCCATTCTAAATGGCTAGTGGCTCTGTACTTTGTATTGAGATACCCACTAAATAAAACTCTTAGAACAAACACCAATTTCTTCAATGAGCATGGCCAAAGAAAGCTTTCATGATGCTGCAGCTTACATGCAGGAGACACATCATACAGCTTGTGTGAAACTGTGCTAGCTTTCACTCACAAAAACTACCAGTCTCCTCCATTATCTGCTCCATGTGTAAAGTACATTTCAGCTCAGAAATTATGTGGCACAGAAATTCCTTCCTTGAGAATAAAAACCTGCAAGAGCCAAAGTTGCTCAAAGAATTTAAATGATTACTACAGCAACCCTCCTTTTCTCTATGTTGACCCGCTTAATTCACTCTTAGCACTACAGTGAAAGCATAGCTGCCAGACACAGTAGTATATAGTGGCCAGTTAGCTAAGAGAGGGAGTACCACCCAGGAACAGAGACTCAGAAAACAACAGCCTTAACTCTATTTCTGTCAGTTCAACTACCGTTTGTTGTTTCTGCCTTTCTAAGTATTTAGTTCCACTGTACGCAAACTTTTTTTAACATTTTTTTTTATAAAACATAAAAGATGAAGAAGATTCTGAGAACTACATACTGTAAAAAGAAAATAATAAATAAAGTATCCTATCTGCCAACTAGGCAAGTCCCATTCTTGTCTAAAAATACCCTCCACCTTCCTGTTTGTAATGACAAACTTCAACTTGTAAAAAACTCCCCAAAAAAAAACCAAACATCCAAAACCCATGAAATAAAACCCATGCAAATTTTGCCTTTCTTTTCTCAGGTTTTTCCCAGCTGCTACCTTCAAGACAACAGCCTCTGGGAGCACCATTCCAGAAATCCAAAGAGACAAAACAACAAACACTAAGCTTTCCTGTACTGTGCAAAGCCTCGTCCTCCTTATAAAAAGCCAGGTAAATACATTGCAGTCTGAAGAGCATTTCTGCACAGTATCAGCCAGTATAATACCAAAGTGCTTAAGCACACTAAAGAGTGTGTTGACGTATCACATGTTCTTTAGAAACATGCTTCAATCTCTGTTTAACATCTTTATTGATGATCATATAGAGTGTATCATTAGTAAGTTCGCAGATGACACTAAGTTAGGTGGGAATGTTCATCTGCCAGAAGGTATGGAGGCTTTTCACGGAGAGATTGGAGCAATGGACAATTGCTCCTGCTTAATGGCAGGAGCTTCAATAAGAACAAGTGCCAGGTCCTGCACTTGGGCCACAACAACCCCATGCAATGCTACAGGCTTGGGGAGGTATGGCTGGAGAGACTTCTGGCAGAGAGGGACCTGGGAGTTCTAATAGACACGAAGATAAATATGAGACAGCAGTGTGCCCAGGTGGCCAAGAAGGCCAATGGCATCCTGGCTTGTATTAGAAATGGTGTGGCCAGCAGGAGCAGAGAGGTTATTGTTCCCCTGTATTCGACACTGGTGAGGCCACACCTTGAGTACTGTGTCCAGTTTTGGCACCTCAATACAAGAGAGATGCGGACGTGCTGAAGCAGGTGCAAAGCAACTAAGCTGGTCAAGGGCCTGCAGGATCAATCTTATGAGGAAAGACTGAAAGAGCTAGGGCTCTTTACTTTGAAGAAGAGGAGGCTGAGAGGAGACCTCATCACTCTACAACTACGTGAAAGGATGTATGGAGAGGCTGGTCTCTTCTCACAAGCAATCAGTGATAGAACAAGAGGGAATGGGTTCAAGTTACAACAGGGTAGGTTTAGACTAGATATTAGGAATAATTTATTCACAGAAAGGGTGGCCAAGCACTGGAATGGGCTTTCCAGGGAGGTGGTTGAGTCACCACCCCTGGATATGTTTTAAAGATCATTTGGATGAGGTGTTGAGAGATCTGGTTTAGAGGTGAACTTATAAGGTAGGTTAGATGGTTGGACTTCATGATGCCAGGCGTCTTTTCCAACCAAAGCGATTCTGTGATGCTTATGTATTCGGCTGCTTTCAAATTCAAGACAATTATCATTCCTCATTTACTTTCTCCATGTCTCTTACTACTTTATGTTGTACAGTTAGGTTAGTGGTTGGACTCATTTATCTTGAAAGTTTCTCCAATCTAAATAATTCTATGACTGTATGTTTCCACACCTAAATCATCTAACTTTTTGAGTTCAGAATTCATTACTTATCTTCACTCCTCATCCTTCTGAAAAATGCTTTTACGCTGTTGGATCTCCCAGTGAGTTTTCATTTGTGTCTTATTTTGGGTGGGAAAGGCACACCTGATTTTGACATGTGTTTATGAAACATGAACTTGCTTACCCAGTGAGTTCAATGTAAGCTACTTCGTTCTCACTTTACAAGAACAGAGACAGGGTCTTCTTTTCCGGGAAGTCTGCTGCCTCCCTGGGGCTCAAATTAGAGATGTCACCAAACAACCAATTAACTTAGTAGAGCTCTCAGACACTTACCCAGTCCAGCTCTTCCATGTAGATACTACTGATTTTGAAACAAAAAGTCTAAGGTCAATCAAAAGAGATTTCAAAGCCCCGGGAAGAATGCTACAAAATTCAGGAGCACAGACAGTGTTTTTCTTAGTTCCTGCAGTATGAGAGAGACAATGGAAGAATCAGATGAGCCTGAGACATAAATACTTGGCTCTAGAACGGGTATGTCTACCAAAATTTTGAGTTTTAGAACCACGAAAGAACCTTTGAGGCATAAGTTAGGCCTCCCACCTTCCTACAGTGAAACTGGGATGCTCAGCTTGCTCCCTGAAATGCCTGTACACCGATGCACGCAGCATGGGGAATTAGCAGGAGGAGTTAGAAATCTGTGTTCAATCAGCAGATTATGATCTGGTGGCAATTACAGAGACATGGTGGGACAACACTCATGACTGGAATGTGCTCATGGAGGGCTATCTCCTTCTCAGGAGGGACAGGCCAGCAAGACAGGGTGGTGGAGTTGTTCTTTACGTGAAAGACCAACTGGAATGTATTGACTTCTGTCCAGGGGCGGATGAAAGGAGAGTTGAGAGTTTGTGGGTGCAGATTAAGGGGCAGGCTGGCATGGGTGATACTGTTATGAGTGTCCATTACAGGCCACCAGATCAGGACAAGGAAGTTGATGAGGCCTTCTACAGGCAGCTCACAGCAACCTCACAGCTACATCTCCCCAGGTTGCCATGGGGGATTTTAACTACCCTGATACTTGCTGGAAGCCCTACTCACCCAGGCATCCACAGTCCAGGAGGTTCCTCCAGTGCATTGGTGACAACTTCCTGATGCAAATGGTGGAGGAGCCAACAAAGAGGGTCTGGCTGAGAGCAAGCTTGGTTGCAGTGACCATGGAGTTCAGGATCTTATATGTCAGGAACAGAATACCTAGCAGGATCACAATTCCAGACTTTGGCCTTTTCAACCAATTGCTACGGAAAATCCCACGAGATAGGGTACTGGCAGGTAAAGGGGCCCAAGACAGTTGGTAAACATTCAAAGACCATTTATTTGAAGCCCAAGATCAGAGTATTCCAACAGGTAAGAAGTCAAGAAAGGGAGCCAGAACACCGGCATGGTTAAATAGGGAGCTGCTGGCCAAACTGAAAAGGAAGAAAAATGTTTATAGGTCATGGAAGGAGGGGATGGCCACTTGGGATGATTATAAGGCTCTAGTGAGAGGATGTAAGGATGCAACTAGGAAAGCCAAGGCATTCTTGGAATTAAACTTTGCAAGAGAAGTTAAGGGCAACAAAAAGGGTTTCTTCAAATACTCTGAAGGTAAAACTAAAACTAGCAGCAGTGTAGGCCCTCTGTTGAATGAGGCAGGTGCTCTGGCGACAGAGAATACAGAGAAAGCAGAGATACTGAACACCTTCTTTGCCTCTGTCTATACTTCTGGGAACTGTCCTGATGAGCTTCAGACTGCTGAGGCTCCAGAGGAAGTTGGGACAAAAGAGGAGTTTGCCTTGGTTGATGAGGGCTGGATTAGGTATAAGTTGAAAGAAACTGAATGTACATAAACCCATGGGCCCTGATGGGATGCACCCATGAGTGCTAAGGGAGATGGCATATGTCATTGCTAGGCCACTCTCTATCATCTTTGCTAAGTCATGGGGATCAGGAGAAATGCCTGGGGACTGGAGGATGGCAAATGTCACTCCAATCTCCAAAAAGGGTAAGAAGTAGGACCCAGGTAACTATAGACTGGTCAGACTCACCTCCATCCCAGCAAAGGTGATGGAACAATTTGTCTTTGATGCTGTCTCTAGGTATAATAGAGGGTCATTAGGGACAGTCAGCATGGCTTCACCAAGGGGAAGTCACGCTTGACCAACCTGATAGTCTTTTACAAGGACACAACCAGGCGGATAGATGATGGCAAAGCACTGGATGTGGTCTGTCTTGACTTCAGTAAAGCATTTGACACAGCCTCTCACAACATCCTTTCAGCAATGTGGTCTGGACAACAGGGTAGTGAGGTGGATCGTAAGCTGGCTGCAGGATAGAAGCCAGAGAGTAGTGGTCAATGGGACAGAGTCTAGTTGGAGGCCTGTATCTAGTGGAGCCCCCCAAAGGTTGATACTGGGACCAGTACTATTCAATATTCATTGATGACTTGGATGAGGGATTAGAGTACTGTCAGTAAGTTTGCTAATGACACCAAGCTGAGAGGAGTGGCCAACACCCCAGCAGGCTGTGCTGCCATTCAGCAGGACCTGGACAGGCTGGAGAGCTGAGCAGGGAGAAATTTAATGAACTATAACAAAGGCAGTGTAGAGTCTGGCATGTGGGGAAGAACAACCCCAGGTACCAGTCTAGGTTGGAGACTGACCTGTTGGAGAGCAGTGTAGGAGAAAGGGACCTGGGGGTCCTGGTGGACAGCAGGATGATCAGGAGCCAGCAATGTGCCCTTGTGGCAAGAAGGCCAATGGCTTCCTGGGGTGGATCAGAAGCAGAGTGGTTAGCAGATTGAGAGAGATTCTCCTGTCCCTCTGCTCTGCCCTGGTGAAACCACATCTGGAAAAAAATATTCTATCCAGTTCTGGTCCCCTCAGTTCTAGAAGGACACTGAACTGCTTGAGAGGGTCCAGTGCAGAGCGATGATGATGAAGGGAGTGGAACACCTCCCTGGTGAGGAAAAGCTAAGAGAGCCGGGTCTCTTTAACTTAGAAGACAGGAGACTGAGGGGTGACCTTATTAATGTTTATAAATATGTGAATGGAGGGTATCAGGAGGATGGAGCCAGGCTCTTCTCAGTGTCATTTAGTGACAGGACAAGGGGCAATGAGTGTAAGCTGGAACACAGGAGGTTCCACGTAAATATCAGAAGGAATTTCTTCACGGTGAGGGTAACAGAGCACTGGAACAGGCTACCCAGGGAGACTGTGGAGTCTGCTTCTCTGGAGATGTTTAAAACCCGCCTGGGCACGTTCCTGTGCAACTTGATCTAGGTGATCTTGCTGTGGCAGGGGCATTGGACTAGATGATCTTTCGAGGTCCCTTTCAATCCCTAACATTCTGTGATTCTGCAATTTAGTGGTTATGACGGGGCCTGACAGGATCAATGTCTCAAACAGGGGAAATGCATCTTTGGTTGTAAGCTGTCAGGACTGATTGAGACTTGTAAACTAGAACTGTTTGGAGAAGGGGATGGCACCAGAGAGCTGAAGCCAAATGCTAGCATGCCATAACCTAAGGACTCAGAGGCAACAATGTGAAATGCCTGTACACCAATGCATGTAGTACGAAAAATAAACAGGACCAACTGGAAGCACTGGTCACTCTCTAGAGCTATGATGTCACTGGTGTTAGCAAGAGTTCAAATAAGTCTCATGACCAAAACGCTAGGCTGGAGAGCTTGAGGTTTTTTGCAGGGACAGGCAGGGTAGGTGAGACAGACAAATTGCACCGTATGTTAAGGGAGAGTTTGTTAGCGTCTGCAAGTACTAAGTTATAGGACAAAGGGAAATGGCCTCACACTGCTCCAGGGGAAGGTTAGGTTAATCACTAGGAAAAACTTACCTTTCCTAAAATAGATCTTTTCCAACCTAAACAATTCTATGACTTAAGAGTTAGTGATGATATGGGTTATCATTTCAGTCAGACTCTGGGTGTGGAAAAGAGTGGTGGAAAACAAAGTAGATCCTACATTACCAATGGCCCAGAAGACAGAAGATAGCACTAATGGGTTATTCTACAAGCAATTAAGAAAAAGTCTCTAAATTGGAAGCCTTAGTCCTTACGAGAGATTTCACATCCCAGATACCAACTAGGAAAGCCATATTGCTATGACTAGCAAGTCTGGGAAATTTTTGATGTCTGTGGATGTGATTCCATGAAAATTTGGGCTTACAAAGAAAGCCCAAGCACAGCAGAGCTACAAAACTTTGGCTCAGAATTCTAAAAAAATTGCTAAATTGTGTGAAAAGTCTGTACAAAGGAGTAAGATGGCAGTAGGATGGCTAAAACAGGAATCATTAGCTGCTCACATATGCATGACAAAGTAACTGATCAAACTGAAAGGGTGCAAGAGTCTGTTCGAAAAAAGTGAAGGTAGTAACACCACCTGTTATTACTGTTTTCAAATCACTATCCTTTCAGTAAATGAAACAATTCAGTAACACTGCAGATCTGACCAGCAATGCTGCTGAAGGAGACTCTTCTCTCCTTACTGAAGCCTGTCTGGACAGCACTTTTTTGGTATTATATAAGGGTGGTGAGCATATTTATTCTCAACCCAACTGCTCATTAAGGCTTGGCCATTATCTGCAAGTGCCAGCCACTATGTAATTACTTTGTGCTTTTGCATTTAGCTGTGCAAAATATGTTGCTACAAGCAAGTTGCTCAAGCAAGCTAACTTTAAAGAAGGGAGGTAACAGATTGGTGGAGAACAAGGTCAGCCTTAGTTCTTTGTTAGTAGGATTCATATGAGAAGGCCTGGATCCTAGCTCAAACTTCTCCGTGCCAGAGCTATGACTATGGTTTACGTAAGTCAGTAAACTGAAACGGGCTTTACAGGCTCATTAACAGTTCTCTACAATAAGACTGACTATGCCAAGAAAACTTGATAGTCTGATTGCTGTAGTATTGTGCCTGACACATTAAAATGGTTCCGCAGATTTAATGACTGGTTATTTACACTAAGATGACTTTATTTGCTTGCTAGAAAGAAGAGATAGACCCAACACATAACAAGCAAATGGACAATGAAAACAGACCAAAGATTCTGAATTAGTAGTAATGTTTCTGGAACATTAGCCATGAGAAAAACTAATAAGTTTCTGCATGTAACAGCATGCTCTGTGGACAACACAGGAACCAATTCAATTGCCAAAACAAACTGCTGCTGCTGTCTGCATAGGACACTGATGTCTAGTAAGACGTCACAAATGCATTTTGTACACAGGCCACAGTACCACATGCATGAGCAAACAGTGGTATTCTCAAAGAGCTATTACTTAAACTCAGTGAAACTTTTTGTTGCAGTTTGAAAATTACCAGAATTTTCAGTTGTACAGATTTGTGCTTTCATGAAGAAAACAAAAAGTTTTGTTACTTTGAGAGGACCCCCTCTCCCCCCAGTGACACTGTCCCAAGTACCTGCCCTTAAGGGGTCTTGCTAGGTGAGCATATGAAAGGGGACAGTGATCTCGGTCCTGACTCTTTTTGCTGAGAGCTTTCAGCCCAGCACAGCCCCGCGCAGCGTCGACTCCGGCGCAGCAGGGACAGCCCCAGCCCAGCCCAGACCTGATGCCCCGGACCAGAGAAGCAAGACTTTGGTGCAGACCGACCACCACCCCCTGCCATGGAGCATCGCAGTGAGCTAAGGAACTACTCTTGCTTCCTCCTGGAGCTGAGACAGGAGGAGAGAAAGAGGAGAGGAGAGGGTCCTAGAAAACCCTCTAGCCCATGTGCAGAGAGTGTTGGGGGGGCAGCCCCACTGACACGGCCATGCGATCAGTCTCCATCTTGGGTCCCACATGTGGCTGGGGCCATGCAGCTGCCACCATTTTAGAGAGCCCTGATCAGCAGGAAGAGAGACTGTCATTTCTGCCTCTGAGAAAGACTGGGGGTGCTTTGTATTTGGGAGAATACCCCCATGCTTAGCTGTAGAAAGCAGGATTCCAGAATCCTTAAAACCTTGGGCATGAAAGATAGAGTCTGGGTTCTTTGTCTGAAAGCATGTCTCCTGCACCGAGGGATGCAGTTTAGGTGCTGAGGAATCAGGCCGTTCTGAGAGCATTGAGCTGGAGACGCTACACTGAAGAATTGAAGAATTCACCAGCCTGCAAACTGCATGGGTCCCACTGTACCGCAGACAGGGGTGATACGTGAATAATAGAGAGGGTGGTGGTACTCATCTCTACTCGACCAGTATGTTCTTTTCCCCAGGTCTCTAATGTGAAAAAAGACCCAAGGACCAATACAATAGTGATCTCCCACTGTATTTTTCTCAGAATATGTGATGGCATTTGTGACACAGTTTCTAGTTTGTGTTCACTAACTTGCTTAACGTTTTCTTCCTTTCTGTATACAGTTATAGAGTTAATAAACCCTCTTCCCTAAGCAAATTCATCTGAGATCTCACCGATACCTAACTGCTTTGTTTTATTTTCCCTTGTCTTTAATTGTAGTCTTGAACCCACCGCACTTTTTTGCATTTGTATTGCATGAGAAACACCAGTATGTTTATTAAAAGTCACTTCCAGCAGATAGTCTCAACATTTCAATACTCTTCTGGTACTACAGTTCAACAGATGTTGACCAAGTCAGAAGTGTTAATTGCTATGTTATAGTAAAGCTACACAAAGCCTTGATGTAAAGTTGCATTATACCCTAAATGCTTCATAAGTGCAAAAGAAAAGATAAAAGAACAGCAATTGAAGACCTATTACACAGTGGTTACAGCAACTCAGAGGCAGACCTGTAAGAGGACCCTTAGCCTGGTACCAGCTCCTAGCAGAACAGTCATTCCTAACGGACACAGGGGTGGAAGGCAGAAGAAGTTTGAGCTGTAATTTGTTCCTCCACCATTATTGTGCTTCATAAGCCTAACTTCCACAGCAAAATTCTGTAACCTTAAGATGTGAGAATGACCTGTGGAAAAGTCTATAGAAAGACAATAATTGTGAATAAGCCTAATCTTGTTCAAAACGATTTGCTGGTAGTTTACAGATTTAAGGAGAGATAAACCCTCGAACAAGAAAAGCATAAAATGGAATATAGGGGGGAAAAGTATATCAGTTGCTGCTTCTGCTGTCAGTGTTAACAGTCATTGAAAGGTGACAACTTAGCAATCCATAGCACTTGATCCAGGAGGCCACTGAGCCTAATCTCCAAAACAATACTAGTCTATTCAACAGTGATTTTGAGGATGTTGTTTCAAAGGCATTGTTACAATTTTGAGGGGTAGTGTTTTGGTTTTCCTTTCTTCACTGCTACAGATCATGAAAGGAAGAACACAAAGGAACATTTGGTAAAGGAACACTCAGAAATCTGTATCTTTCACAAAAACAACATTCAAAACTTACAGTGCACACGTGAGGCCAGTTCTCAAGCTGGCAGAGCACTGCTGTGCTGAGCTCCTCCCAGTACATTTCCTGGTAGATCCGTGACATCTTTGACATCCAGACACCACTACTATGCTTGCTCAGAATCTCCTTTATGCGACTTTGAACTTCACTGACATGAGCAGCAGTAAGGCCAGAGGCAACAGTATGTGTCTCTGCAGTGGATGTATTCACATTATCTGTTAAAGAAAAATCAGCCTTAAAGTAGACGAAGCCTTATTGGTACAGTGAAAGACATATAATTACCTGCCTACATCAAAACTAAACATGGGAGATACCAGAATAACATTAACTCTAAAATGCAGCTCTCCTCCCCAATGTGACTGGTCATTTCAGTCACTTTTTTTGGAACAAGCCATAGAAACCTCAGACATTTAGACTGAAGATAACTTCCAAAAGGCATTGTTAAATATTCCCTCTGAAGGGATCCTCAAAGAGGTTACAGAACACTTAGACATGCTGTTGCTGAGAGGCTGTACTGAGGCATTATGTCATTAGGAACACAGAATCAAGATCATTTACGACTACAAACACAGCAAAAAATATATAGCAAAATACTCAAGGAAGTTTTTCTGATTTCAGACAGGTGGTACAGGCCAATGATTTGCCTTTCATTGTAAGTTATGTCCTGAGAAAAAGGCTGAACCTAACATCCAGCGCTTCTCTGCTTCAATATGCAGGGAAGCCCTTCAGTAGACCAGGGAAAGAGACAGCAACTGTTCAGCTACTTTGGATGATTTAATATCAATTTCATATCCTGTGTGTAGTAGCAAAGCAGCTAGAGAAACCCCAGCTGAAGGTTCACCTCACTAGCCTGTTTGCCTGCTCCCTTATCCCCTTCCTCTGGAGAGGATGAAGTTTCATAAATCAGCCTGGCAGGTCTCAAACCAATCACAATTTTACAAGCCCATCAATTG
>JAOXOE010029520.1:0-14352 GCA_028565055.1 Phoeniculus purpureus
AGAAAGAGAAAGAAAGAAAGAAAGAAAGAAAGAAAGAAAGAAAGAAAGAAAGAAAGAAAGAAAGAAAGAAAGAAAGAGAAAGAAAGAAAGAAAAAGAAAGAAAATAATAATAAGCAACCAGTTTATTAAAATTCTAATTAAAATTCTAGATTATTGGAAAATCCCAAAGCCACGGAATGTGAAAGGTCAGGTAACTAAGAAACAGTCAAATTGAATTTACTTTCCCCTTCAGCTTCCCAAGGAAACCTCTGCAGTTACAGAACATTTCAGACCCAAAGGAAAATTGGATGGAAATATGAGGTGCCCTCTAGAGAGCCGGTTTATTTCAGAGCTTTCTCAAGAGCGCTGCAGTATTTCTCTAAACAGCACAGGTATCTCTGAACCAATAGGATGGAAATCAGTAGGAAGCAGCACACAGAGGAATTCTCTCATTATCCATCCATATGCGGACGTACAACAAACCCGGAGCACCTCGGAGTCAACCCTGCAGCTGACCTTTCCTGCTGTAATCCAATAACTTCCAATATTTAATGTGAAACGTGTGGTCACGAATAAAATCTCCCTGGACCAGTCAGGAAGAGGAATGGCTGCAGCTCTGCTAAAAGGAAAAAGGTTGCCATGTTCAGAAATCTTTATTGTAGTATCTGACTGACTACTGGAAGAGGTGGTTCCGTCCCACCCAGTAGAAGCTGGTAGCGGATCTCACCCTCCGGCCAGCCAGGCTCATCTCCATTCCTGATGCTGTGTTTATCGCTTCACAACTGGAATCACTTATTGAGGTGACACAATCCTCACTGGGATTGTGTCTGCCCTAGTGAGACAACACCTGGAATACTGGAACCAGTTCGGTGTTCCCCAGTTCAGGAGAGATAGGGATCTACTGGAGAGGGTCCAACAGAGGGCTTGAGGAGGATGAAGGGACTCGAACTACCTCCTATGAAGAAAGGCTGAGAGAACTGAGGCGGTTTAATCTTGAGAAGAGAAGGCTGGAAGGGATCTCTTTAGTGCCTATAAATATCTGTGGGGTGGAGGTCAAGTGGAAAGGGCCAATCTCTTTTCTGTGATGCCCAATAATAGGACAAGGATTAACAGGTATAAACTTGAACATAGAAGGTTCCACCTCAACACGAGGAGAAATTTCTTTGCTGTGAGGGTACCAGAGCCTTGGAACAGGCTGCTCAGAGAGGATGTGGAGTCTCCTTCTCTGGAGACATTCAAAACCTTCCAGGATACAGCCTTGTTTGACCTGTCCTAGGTGATCCTGCTTTGGCAGAAGGGTTGAACTAGAAGATCTCCAGAGGTCACTTCCAACTCTTAACACTATGTGATAATGATTGTATGACCCTATGATCTCTACAAGCCCCTTCCATCCCCTATGATTCCACAATTCTATGATTCTATGAATCCGATGGGTCACTGCGATACCACACGTTGCGGTATGACTTCCTTTGTGATGACATTTGTAATTCAGGCACGATTCATACCGAATATGATTCTTTTTCTCCTAAAATATCCTAATGAGCAGTTTCCACATACGGTCAAAGTAACCTAGAAGGATTTTAGCTATAAACGGTTGCACAACAACATAAAAACCTCTTGCAGTTACAATTACCCTGGAGAGATTAGTGTCCTCGAGCTGTCGTTCCCAAACTGTTTTGTTCTCCAGCTCCTCTTTTGGACGACATGCATACCTAGATTTCTGCAAGCTTGCTAGCCAAGTCCATCTGAAGGGCATCTCGTTCACTAAGCAAAACTGACCCAAATTTCCCTGCTTCTGCCATGCCATAGTGATTGTCTGGCTTTTTACGTAATGACAGAGCACTAGGGGTTGGAAGGGACCTCGAAAGATCATCCAAGTCCAATCCCCCTACCACAGCAGGATCACTGAGATCAAGTCACACAGGAACATATCCTGGCAGGTTTTAAACGTCTCCAGAGAAGGAGACTCCACAACTCCCCTGGGCAGCCCCTTCCAGTGCTCTGTCACCCTCACTGAGAAGTTGTTCCCACACTCACGTGGAACCTCCTCTGCTCCAGATCACACTCATTACCCCTTGTCCTACCATTGGATGGTAGCAAAGCTCTTACTTAGCAGAACTCTACTTAGCAGAAAGCAGGTGGCAGTGCCTCTGGATCGCTGCAGCTCCCAGGACAAAGACAGCTGAGAAAGTTTGGTAGATGCTAATTCTTACTTCACATAGAGCTGAATGAAACCAGGCAAGTAGAACCAAGTTGTTCTTCAAAACTAGTGAATAAGCCTTTACAAATGTGATTCATGGAGCACAAAACATCTGCAAAAAGATGCTGCAAGACATGACAGCTCCTCTCTCCTGAGCATCAAGAGGGGTTGGACAGCTAGTACCATAGGATCACAGATGCACAGACAATTAGCGGTTGAAAGGGACCCCCAGGGATCATCAAGTCCAACCCCACTGCTCAAGCAGGATCATACAACCTAAGACCAGGACTGTCTGGCCCTTCCAACCTTCAGTGACATGTCACTGTGCTACAGTAGGTGCTCTTCAAGCATTCATAAGGATCCACCAAGGGCAAGACCTGATCCACAGTGGGCTTGTGCATACTGCAAACCAGAAGAGAAACAGTGCTGACAGTATTGAGGCCCCCTGTGCCTTCCTCCACAGGCTCTGTGCAGAAGCAGTTAGAGAGCTGTAAGGAGGTCTTCAGGATCTTTCCCACATTCCACCTGAAGAGTGTCTTCACTTGATGGAGAAGTTGCTCCAAACATAGCTGATGGCTTGGGCTGCTCATTGAAGTTGGGAGAGGAGGTCCATGAGTCAGCAGGGTGGTGGAAGTTGCATGAGTGGGGAGTTTCCACAGGTCATGTTTGAGACAGGAATAAGGCATCTGGACGTGGACTGCTTGTCCGTGGGCTGGAAAATAGGGGCTGGATTGTGCAATCAGTGTCCGTGATGATGAGAACTCAGTCACGACACAGGAACGCACATACCAGGGAGGACTCATCGCAGGAAGCTGATGCAGTCAACCCAGGGATCATGGGTCACTCGATGTTGTTATCATGAGATACAAAAACACCCACAAACCTAAACCAAAGCTCCTGCGCTGCCTGCAGTTGGGGGGTGTGGGGCAGCTGCTGGGGACTGCAACGGTCTCCATTGCTTGGAAAGCAGCAGACCAGCAGGTTGTTGTTCTAGCACTCAATACCCAGCAGGCAGCCAGGGGAGAAGGAGCTTCACCAAACACGAGCAGCATTTTCCTCTGCCTGTGTCCTCTCCCTCCAACCCCTCTGAGTATTTCCATCGTGCTGTTTGCAAACACTTGACTTATTGATTTCACTTTCTCCCAATCCTATTGATATGAAGCATCTCAGACTTTTAAGTCTCCCTGTATCTTCTTCCCCAAGATGTGACCTCTTCCTGCAAGGCAGCAGTTTGCTCATAAATGTTTTCTTCCTGAGCCAGTTCCCTGTTTAAGCAGCTGCTTTGCTCTCTCTGGCTGTTTCCCACGTTAAAAACAGAAAGACTCAGACTTTGTGTGACGACACAAACCTCCACAGTTCTGCTTTTTACTTTCAACACTAGCAGTGCCCTCTCCAGCAAAGGGGGGAACTCCAGAGCCTCCCACTCTCTTAGTTTATCCGATAGATTATTCAGGTCTTTTTGTACGGGGTGGAAATTAGACCTTCACCTTGAAAAAGGTCCAGTCTTTGGCCCTTTCCCCTCAAAAATGATCCCCAGCTTTGCATCCTACGTTGCAAAGGCACCTCAGGTCAGCGCGATGAAGCTGTGATTTCCTCCTGAGGCTGCAAACACCCCAAGCTGTCACAGGGTAACACTCCCGGCGAGCAGGAAAGAGAACTGAAAACCAGCTAAAAATAAAAGAAAGCTCCTGGAAAACAGCTCACATTTTTTTGAGACATCCTTAATTTGATTCTTTAATCTCTTTTTTTCCAGTCTGAGAAATCCCCTGCGTGAGGATTGTGTCTCAGACATCAAACAGTTCCCCACAAGTCTGAAAGCCTTGAAGAAAGCCAAACGCTTTGCAAATGGGAGCTGTAGTGTGGCCAGGAATCACATCCAGTCTCCTCTTGAATGCTGCAGAGCAGTGAAGGAGAAAGGGACCTGGGGGTCTTGGTGGACAGCAGGATGGCCAGGAGCCAGCAATGGGTCCTTGTGGCCAGGAAGACCAATGGCATCCTGGGGTGGATCAGAATAGGGTGGATTAGCAGGTTGAGAGAGGTTCTCCTCCCCCTCTACTCCGCACTGGTGAGATCACATCTGGAATCTTGTGTCCAGTTCTGGGACCCTCAGTTCAAGGAGAACATGGAACTGCTGGAGAGAGTCCAGCACAGAACCACAGAAATGATGAAGGGAGTGGAGCATCTCCCTTGTGAGGAAAGGCTGAGGGAGCTGGGGCTCTTGAGCTGCGAAAAAAGGAGACTGAGGAGTGACCCCATGAATGTTGATCAATATGTAAAGGGTGGGCGTCAGAAGAATGGAGCCAGGCTCTGCTCAGTGTCATCTAATGATAGGACAAGAGGTGTGAGCTGGAAGAGAGGAGGTTCCCCATAAATATGAGAAGGAACTTCTTCCTGGTGAGGGTGACAGAGCCCTGGAAGGGGCTGCCCAGGGGGGTTGTAGAGTCTCCCTCCCTGGAGACATTTAAAACCTGCCTGGCCATGTTCCTGTGAGCTGGATCTAGGGGATCCTGCTGTGTCAGGGGGATTGGACTGGATGATCTTTCGAGGTCCCTTCCAATCCCTGATGTTCTCTGATTCTGTGTTTCTTTGCCACGCTGTGGACTCCACGCCCCATGTTTTGGCAAAAATACAGTAACTCCTGCAAAACAGACCCTAACCACGTCCATCCTCTAGCAAAATGGTGCTACCAGCACACGCCCAAGGGAAGAAGAGGGAAGACGTAAGGGAATGGTGCTGAGCTCTGCAGAGTTCTTCTCAGATAATTGGATCGCCGCAGCCCTGGCTTGGGGCTTTAGCCTGAATTTTGAACGCGGTGCATGGAGAATGAAGCATTAAGGGGAACGGGAGTTGTCACAAAGCACAAGAGAAAGCCTGGCGTGCCGCTATGAAAATGTAAGTTTAAGTACAGTGGTTGCCAGGAGAGAGATAATGAAGTGCACTTCTGGCCTTATAAG
Organism: Phoeniculus purpureus; assembly: GCA_028565055.1. Lineage (NCBI taxonomy): Eukaryota > Metazoa > Chordata > Aves > Bucerotiformes > Phoeniculidae > Phoeniculus > Phoeniculus purpureus. Next base: position 5,134 of record JAOXOE010029520.1, read on the forward strand.
CAAACTCTACCGAGCGCTGCACCGCTAATTGAGCGCTCTCCCGGTGAAAACGAATGCCTGCCCCATATTAAGCTGTTTAAGCGCTGCTCTCTAATTGTGCTTACAGATGTTTTAAGGACATGCACGTAGGAAACTGCAGGTCTTTCATTATAGGTAGTGTGTGCACTTTGCTCCACTCCAGACAAGCCTGGGCTGACCCAAGTGTGACCTCCAAAGTCTGTTTGGGGAAGGCATGAGCTGAACTGGGGTCAGTTGTGATGGCAATGACCTTCTTTAAAAGTATTTCCTTGCTGCAGCTCAGTAGTAAACCTCTGGCAAGAGCTGACCTCTCCCTGGGAATGTTACTCCGGCAGAATGGAGGCGCTTCAGGCTCTTGGTGGTTTCCAAGCACAGCCGATCACTCATCTCAAGGGCTTGACAGCCGCTTGCCCTGGGCTGGTCCCATGGGGAGAGGTAACAAAACAGAGTTGAATTTCCCACCCCACTCCCAGCTCAGACCCATAGCTCCTTTATTTTTTCATCTTGTTGGACATTTGTTATATGACAGTGGCTGGGGAGATAGGCGGTTGTCAGAGGAGGTGTCGCCTTCTCCTTCCCCCTTCTCTTGCTTTTCTACCTCTTGAAAGAGCCCATCTCGCAGAGACAGTGAGCACAAGGCAGGAACAGTGGTAATTACACAGTCGACCTGCTGGAGGGTAGGGAGATGCTGCAGAGGGATTTGGACAGGCTGGAGTGATGGGCTGGTGCCAGTGAGATGAAGTTTAACAAAGCCAAGGGCTGGGCTTGTGCACTTCGGTCACAGCCACACCCAGCAGCTACAGGCTGGGGGAAGAGTGTCAGCAGAGCTGCCTGGCAGAAAAGGACTGGGGGGAGGGGGTGTTGTCGGACAGCTGGCTGAACAGGAGACAGCAGGGTGCCCAGGTGGCCAAGAAGGCCAACGGCATCCTGGCTTCGATCAGTAATGGTGTAACCAGCAGGAGTAAGGAGGTGATGGTGTCCCTGTACTCTGCAGTCAGGAGACCGCATCTTCAGTCCTGGGTCCAGTTTTGGGTGCCACAGTATAAGAAGGACACTGAGGGACTGGAGCAGGGCCAGAGAAGGGCAACAAGGCTGGGGAGAGGGCTGGAGAACAGGCCCTGTGAAGAGCAGCAAAGTGAACTGGGGTTATTTAGTCTAGAGAAGAGGAGGCTGAGAGCAGACCTTTTTGCTCTCTACAACTACCTCAAAGGAGGTTATGGTGAGGCTGCTGCTGGTCTCTTCTCCCAAATTGCTAATGATAGAACGAGGGGAAATGGCCTCAAGTTGCACCAGGGGAGGTTTAGATTGGATCTTAGGGAGAAGTTCTTTCATAGGATCATAGAATCACAGAATCATAGAATCATTAGGGATTGGAAGGGACCTCTAAAGATTCTCTAGTCCAATCCCTCTGCCACAGCAGGACCACCTAGACCAAGTCACACAGGAACATGGCCAGGTGAGTTTTAAACATCTCCAGAGAAGGAGACTCCACAATCCCCCTGGGCAGCCCCTTCCAGCACTCTGTCACCCTCACTGGGAAGAAGGAGAGTGCAAACACGTTAAGAACAGAACTTAAATGCACTAGCAAAAGCATCAGTGCACTCAAACATTGGTAACTAAGACCAGGGGCTGTATAAGAGATGGCATCTCATTCTCAAAAGTGATGTTCCTCCTGTACGTCCCAGTTACAACTCAGCAACCAAACACTCTGCTGCTTTCTCATGGATGTTCATGTTGTCAGCTTGGCAGACCGCACCTACCTGGTAAAGAAAACCACAACTTATTCCATCTTCTCTGTTGTTTTGCAGCTTTTTCCTCTGCTCAGCCCAGGTACCCAGTCAGGTGATATCATGGAATACTGATGGGAAAGGTCTGCTGGACCAGCCCAGCCCCTTCTTGAAGGCTGCTGTACCCTCCTCATTCACCAGGAGCGTAAGAAAGGACAAGATTATATTTTATTCTTCGTTTTCTTCTTGTTTTCTAGTCATAAACCAAGAGACAAAGCACACAGTGGGTTCATTAAGAGGATTAAGTATTTTTTGATTAAAACGAAATACTTGGAGACAGCGAACACCACACAAATGTCAAGAATGTGTTGTTCGTATTAATTCTATATAATTTTTTTTTCACTTGGAAAACAACCTGAGTGATAATTTTCTCCTCTCCTGGGTTAGGTCTAGGATGCACAGATGTGACAGATACCCCTTTATTGTGCAAAGACCCCCCACACCCAGGACCTTAATCGTTAATTTCCCTTTTAATTGAGCAGACTTGCAGGGACAGACTCTTTCAGGCTGTGAAATTGTCCAACTCACCACTGTGATACCCCAAAGCAGGAAAACATGTCAGTGCATTTCAGAGAGCTGGGCAAACTGAAGCGGACAGATGAAGGAAGGTGTTGGAACTCTGGAGATTCACAGCTGAAGTGAGAACTCAGGAGCCACAGGTTGGTAAGTTTTGTGTTGGGTCTTCAAGAGGCCACAAAAGCCCTGTCCAAGGTATTCTTGATTTTTCTGTGGCCATAAAAGCCCAGTCTAAGAATCACAGAATAACAGAACATTAGGGATTGGAAGGGACCTCGAAACATCATCTAGTCCAATCCCCCTGCCACAGCAGGATCACCTAGACCAAGTTGCACAGGAACATGTCCAGGGGGGTTTTAAATGTCTCCAGAGGAGGAGACTCCACAATCCCCCTGGGCAGCCCCTTCCAGTGCTCTGTCACCATAAAAAAGTTCCTTCTGATATTTATATGGAACCCCCTATGTCCAGCTCACACCCATTGCCTCTTGTCCTATCACAAGATGATTTCGAGAAGAGCCTGGCTCCATCCTCCTGACACCCACCCTTTCCATATTTATCAACATTCATGGGGTCACCCCTCAGGCTTCTTCTTGCCAAGCTCAAGACACCCAGCTCCCTCAGCCTTTCCTCAGCAGGGAGATGCTCCACACCCTTCATCTCTGTGGCTCTGCACTGGACTCTCTCCAGCAGTTCCGTGTCCCTGTTGAACTGAAAGGCCCAGAACTGGACACAATACTCCAGATATGGTCTCAACTAGTGCAGAGTAGAGGTGGAGAGGAACCTGTTTCGATCTGCTAACCACTCCACCTTGTAATCTACCCCAGGATGTCTTTGGCCTTCTTGGCAACAGAGGCTCATTGCTGGCTCCTGGCCATCCTGCTGGCCACCAGCACCCCCAGGTCCCTTTCTCCTACACTAGTCTCCAACAGGTCAGTCCCCAACCTATACTGGTACTTGGAGTTGTTCTTTCCCAGATGCCAGACTCCACACTGTCCTTGTTATAGTTCATTAAATTTCTTCCTGCCCAGCTCTCCAGCCTGTCCAGGTCCTGCTGAACGGCAGCACAGTCTGCTGGGGTGTTGGGGACACCTCCCAGCTTGGCTACACTAGGGAAGAGGAGGCAGAGGAGGATTCTGCTCACAAAGCAGCAGGTACAGGCAATAAATGTGACATGAGGGGAATTCACACCTATTGAGAAACCATCTAGCAGGTCACCATGTCAACAAGAGGAATAATAGCAGCGGCTCACAGCGATGTGCTCTTGCCTGCAGCAAACCCATCCTAAAGAGATTGGGGCTGGGGAAGGAGTGACTATAGCAGTCTCCCCTTCTTTTATTGAGAGAAAAACCCCCAAATAAACAGGAAGGAGGCGCATGTAGAGGGACCACAGTAGATGGAAAGCAAAGGGGGAAAAGGTTAAAGGATGGTTAACAAATTTAAATGTGAGTGTTTCCAGACTCGCTTGGAAGTGGATAAAAGGCTCTGATCTCCTCCAGGCTATTCTCAGTGTTGTGGGTTCAGGGCTGAGAGCAGCATTATGCAAAATATGCTTTCCTGCAACACTTTCACCGTTTCCTGACCTTGAAAACCAGAATAGTTTAACTGTTTCAATTGGTTGGCCACAGTGACGGAGCCTTGCTCACACCTAGAGCATCTCAGCAGAGCTCTCTCACAAAAACTCTACTAGTTTTTGCTAGGAAATGCTTTCAGTAGCAAAGAGATCCTTGGAACATGTCCGTAGTACATTGGACAACTTGGGTGAACAGAACTGCTACCTCAGCGCTGGGGTCTTTGCAGAGGAAGGTCTCATAAAGACACTTTGAAAAGGGCCCTATCACAGAATGGAACGTTAGGGGCTGGAAGGGACCTCAAAAGATCATCTAGTCCAATCCCCCTGCCACAGCAGGACCATCTGGATCAACTAACATGATGTAGAATGAGAGGCACCACATCTTTCTCTATATAGGGTTGTGTCCCGTGCCAGAATATGCATTTTAGTATGAAACCTCAGTATTTTGTGTCGCATCAGTCACTACTTGGTGTTAATTGTTGGACCTGCCGGGACATTTTCCTGTGCGACTTGATCCAGGTGGTCCTGCTGTGGCAGGGGGATTGGACTACATGATCTTTCGGGGTCCCTTCCAATCCCTAATGTTCTGTGGTTCTGTGTGACTAGGTGACCTTTGGAGGTCCATTCCAAACCAGGGAGAGTTGTGGAGTCTCCTTCTCTGGAGACATTTAAAACCTGACTGGCCGTGTTCCTGTGCGACTTGGTCGAGGTGATCCTGCTCTGTCAGGAGTATTGGACTGCATGATCATTTGAGGTCCCCTCCAATCCCTAATGTTCTGTGGTTCTGTGAATTCTCTTGCTTCTGCGTAAAACTGCAACTACTATGGAAAACCAGTTAAAAGACAACAGGAATGAAATCTCTTGTCTTCTTGGCATTTGGGAAGTTATTCTTTGGGATACAGCAGCACTCACGAGTCACCTGCAAGAACAAAGAAGTCATTAGGCAGTTGAACTACCGTACTCTGTCTTTTACAATAAGGTTTTCTCTTTTAAGTTCTGATTTCCTGTGGATTTCCATGATAAATAGGTCTCTCCTCTCGCTCGGTCTGGTGTGGTTCTGACTAGCAGAGCTTGTAAATAATTCAGAAGTTTTGCATCTCATTTTCCTGTGAACCATAACTAGACTTTTTTCCCCCCCTGTACCTGGACAACAAGAGGGATTTAGCAAAACAACCTCCACATCATTAGGTGCCCACAGCCTTTCCTATGCAGGAAGACGCTGCAGTGCTGGTTCTGCTCATTAAAACATCTATCGATTTATTCAACAGATAGACTAAAAGCTTTGCCTATAACAGACTGACTAAAAATTCCTTGGCAGACATCGCTCCTCAGCAGTTACCTTCCTTGGCACCACAAGACATGTTCAGAAACTTTGCAGTGCTCAAGATTTGATGATCATAAAATCATCTGCAGATTGCATCAAGAGCCACTTGCCTGTATCCAATACAAGACGGGCTGAGAGATGAGTTGGAGAATGGCCCAAGTCATGCTTGAAGTGCAGGTTATTTAGTGGATTTTATGCTTTGTTGGAGGCTTCTCTTCACCCTGATTATGGATAATTGAAGGTAGTTCTCTGACCCGGGAAACTAGTAGGTGGTTCTTTAGCAGTTCACCCTCCGTGTGGCTTTCTGTGTGTTCGATTGGAGGGTAACCGAGCACTGTCTCCAAACGACAGCTCTAATCTGGGTCAACACTAGGAGCTAGTCCTAAGGGAATTTTAAATTCAGCTCTGCCTGTAATTTTTATCTCCAAATCTTCAAGCTCACGGGTTACGAAACGGCGGAATCTTAAAACGCCGGGAGGTTTTCAAGCTTCAACATGTCGTTCTCCAAACCGCGTCGTTTGTGTTTCTCCTCACATCGCTTTTCACGAAGGTTAATTGAACCCTCACTTGGAAAGTTTCCATAGGCACTGGGAAAAGGCTTGTGCCTACTACCAGCTGGGGTTCGGTATCAAAGGAGATACAGGAGCTACAAATTCAGCTGACACTCCAGAGCCAAGGCTCCTTTACAGATGCCACCTCCACCTGCATTTTGCCTGGAGTTCCTCTCCCTTATCCACTTGAAGCAGGTTGCAACCAACTGGAGAAGCCAGCATAAGGGATCACAGAATCACAGAACATTAGGGATTGGAAGGGACCTCGAAAGATCAACCAGTCCAATCCCCCTGCCACAGCAGGATCACCTAGACCAAGTCCAACTGTTGGGAAAGGAATTGCTCAATCGACAGCTCGCCCTCTCCCTCCAGCTTTGTCAGTTTGTCTAATAAACCTATTCTTTTCCCTTGCTAAACTTCCTGTGGCCATCCCCCTGAAATGCTGCTCCGAAGTCAGGCACCAGCAGTGTGGATTCCCAGTCCGGAGGGGTGACAGACAATTTCTGAAGAGCTGGAATGCCAGCCAGCCACAAGCATGAATTATAATTAGGTCTCACGGACTCAGATAGGAGCAGGTCTGGGTTTTTTAGCTGCAGACACTCAAGGCCAGTCCTTGGCAGGATTTCAGGAGCAATATTTACACAAGGCTGAAGCACAGCTTTGTCGAGGCATTTGCACAAATTAAAAACGTTGTTTTTCCTTGCTATTATTTATAATAGCAGCCCGGAAAAAAAACTGAGCCAAGGTTGGCTTCCCCATGAAAGAATTTTAATTGGTTTTCATGGCAGGACTGAGTGACACTGTGGGTCCTTTCTCATGGATTAGGGACCTGGGTTTCTTCCTTAGGCTCAAGGAAAGTAGCCGGGTACAAGTTTAAACAGAGGAAAAGGAACACTGAAGAGCGGCCAGCTCCAAAACCTGCCTTATTTTACCGTCTTGCCATGTCCATGTGAATGCAGTCCCTCGCACACTTACTCAGATCCATGGCTCGGATCAGTACCTGGTCATATAATCAGAGTGGTCTAGCTTGGAAGGGACTTTTCAATGTCATCTCATGCAACCCCCCTACAGTGAGCAGGGACATCATTAACTAGAGCAGTTTGCTCAGAGCTCCATGGCTCAACCTGATCTGGGATGGGGCTTCTACCACCTCTCTGGGCAACCTGGGACAGGATCTCACTACCATCCTTGTACAGCATCCTGGGGTGATCAGAATGGAGGTGGTTAGTAGATTGAGAGAGGTTCTCCTTCCCCTTTCTAGTCTGTCCTGGTTAGACAACATCTGGAATATTGTGTCCAGTTCTGGGCCGCTCAGTTCCAGAAGGACACAGAACTTCTGGAGAGATTCCAGTGCCAAGTCACGAAGATGATGAAAGGAGTGGAGCATCTCCCTTGTGAGGAAAGGCTGAGGGAATTTGGTCTTTTGAGCTTGGAGAAGAGGAGACTGAGGGGTGACCTCACTAATGTTGATAAATATGGAATGGGCAGGTGTCAGGAGGATGGAACCAGGCTCTACTCAGGGGCATCTAATGATAGGACAAGGGCCAATGGGTGTGAGCTGGAACAGAGGAGGTTCCCCATAAATGTGAGAAGGAACTTCTTCCTAGTGAGGGTGACAGAGCACTGGAACAGGCTACCCGGAGGGGTTGTGGAGTCTCCTTCTCTGGAAGGCACCTGCCTGAACATGTTCTTGTGTGACCTGGTCAAGGTGATCCTGCTGTGGCAGGGGGATTGGACTGGATGACCTTTCGAGGTCCCTTCCAATCCCTGATGTTCTGTGAGTCTGTAATTCTGTGAAATGCAAAGGCTACACCTTGTGTGAGCTGTGAGAATGAGGAGAAAAAGGGAAGTATCTTTTCTTAGTGGGAATTCTGCACTGGTAGTGAGAAGCATGAGATGTCATATGAAGGATATATGCAAAGACGTCTGACTTTGATGAGCTGGAGAACAAGACTTTCTTACCTCCACCTCATAGTAGGAAACAAGTTTATTTGGGCTTCGGGCTGACTGCTGAATAGAGGGTAATGCAGATAAAGATGTCTTCAATTTAAAAGGAAAAGGAAAGATCTGTATTAAAATCTGTGGTCACGTATGGACCCTGGTCAGACCTGCTGATGGAGAGTGTTTTGCTGGCAGATGCTCAGTACACGGGAGACACACTCTGTGCACCAAAGAACAAAAAAATAACCAAGAACTGAGAGGTGAACCCTCCTGATTGCTCTAGAAATGGAGACAGACATTAAACAGCTTTCTGAAAGGAGTGATCCCACAGAGCTCCAAAACAGCTTTGAATACCTGCATGTGCTGGTAATGGGTGAGGGTAGGACATTAGTTCAGGTGCTTTGGTAGACGATTAGAGACACTTAGAGAACAGCAGCTGCATTTTATAGGCAGACACTGGGAACGTCTTCATTTCTTCTCTTTCCAAGTGGAATTAAATGTTAGCAGTGGCTGATACAATAATCGTCAAGACGGAGCATTGCAGTGCTGTACTTATAAAGGAAACGCAAACCAAACCAAAGACACGACGGAGATAACATCTTAATGAAACAAAATACTGCAAGTTTCGTAAGGAAACCAGAAGATGTAGGCTAAATTGATTTGTCGCCAAGGCAACTTGGTCTGGATTTGATCTTGGCACTTAAATTCTGCCTCATTCTTGCAACGGAGCGGCGGTGGGAAACGTTGCAGCATAAAGTCTGGGCTCGACAAAGATGAAGCAGGTCCTCTAAAGACCTTTTTGCTCCAGAGATCTTTAGGAAAAAAATCTTTATACATTTATTTTCTTTTCAATAAAGTCTTTATACGTTTATTTTCTTTTCAAGAAGAGCTGTATACATTTATTTCTTCAAAAGAAAAAGATTTATACATCTATCCTTGCTGACGGAGGCAGAAATGTACGAGGCTGTCAAAACCCGACTCAGACGCACTGTTGTGTCTGTCACCGTGTTGGTGGGGTTTAGATCGGCTCGAGAGAAGGAATTTGTGTCCTTGGGAGCTGAAAATTGCTTATTTTACAAGGTGCCACAGCCAGTGTTATCTCCGTGGGATTTATAGGGGAAAGGTTTTAATAATGCATTTCAGCAGGAGGGGAGTATTTGTTTCACGACATCCTTCCCAGGGTGGTGGTTGGCTTTTCAGATGCACTGTGTCTTGAAAATTAATAATGCGCCTATCGGAGAGCCGTGATACCGCTTGTCCCGAGGGCAGGTAGAGTTTGCAAAGGAGATGGAGTGGAGACTGTTCCCAAGATATGGGGTAGCCGGTGTGCAGACCATCAGTGTATTAAATGCATCCTGTTATTTTGGACAGCGCCTCTTGACACCCATCTGCCTGACACCCGCCCTTCACATATTTATCAACTTTAACGGAGTCACCCCTCAGTCTCCTTTTTTCCAAGCTCAAGAGCCCCAGCTCCCTCAGCCTTTCCTCATCAGGGAGATGCTCTACTCC
>JAOXOE010029521.1:0-14350 GCA_028565055.1 Phoeniculus purpureus
CTAGGGGATCCTGCTGTGGCAGGGGGATTGGACTGGATGATCTTTCGAGGTCCCTTCCAACCCCTGATGTTCTGTGAGTGTCAGTGAAGAGTAGAGTCTGACAGGCTGCAGGAGAAGGGGGCAGGTTGTTTCATGTGCAGCCCTATAGCAGCACATCAGCCTTACGGTACTGAGGAGAGTCGAGCGTGTGGAAGTTACTGTCTCCCGAGCGCTGCATTGTGAACACGGGTGTGTAGTAACGGGTGTCTTAGCCGTGTCCGCAGTAAAGGTCCTTCGGGCGGCTCTGTCGCTGTGCTGCCTGGATGCATCCGTTGCCACCGTCGTGCGGGACTGCCCCGTTGCCAGTGTGTGTCGGCGTGCATGCAGTGCCCAGGCACCAGCGCTTGCAGCCAGGACTGCAAAGGCGTCTTCTCACAGCCGAGCCTGGCTGTGTACAACTTGCAGTTACTGGGTTTTAGCAGAGAAAACGACTAGTGCAGAATTAAGCTAAGTGGTACAAGAGACAGACATCCTGCAGAGATGTAGGTACCTGCTGTTGGGTAGCACATTGCTGCTGGGGCCAGAGTGAACAGTCCTTCCTGAACCTGAGGTGCAGCCCTTTGCTGAACCCAGAACTGCGCCTCTGGGAAGGGCCTGACGCAACGAGATGAAAAAACCCGATGAGTGACAAAGGAGGTGGAATTGCCTCGGGCTGGTCGGTTTATGCAGAATGTTCACCAAGCTGCCTTTTAACGTACAACATCCTCGTGCTGTCGCTGAGGATGACATTTGTACTCACCAGAGAATGTGTCAGAGAATCTGATTCTGACGAGTTCACTTGAGTCTGAAAATAGCTGCTCCGTAAGATTCTCATATCTGAGTTGAAAAACAGTTTTGGGGGTTCAGTAACGCCCCCGTAATGTTTGTGTCAGAAGATGTGGTGAAACAGCTAAGAGATGATGTTGATGAAAATGCTTTCTTTAGCCCTGACAGCTGCTGCTGGAAGAGGAAAACTGGAAGTCTGCGAGTTACTTCTTGAGCACGGAGCAGTTGTGACGAGAGCTAATAGGAGGGGGATTGCTCCACTTTTCTGTGCAGTTCGGCAGGGGCACTGGCAGGTCTGACACGTCTTCACAAATTCGAGGGATTCCTTTGGGAAGTGGTCCTTGGTTCCTCCCATCCTCAGCCCTGTAATACATCAGCGAGCGTTCTCTGATCCGCGTTTGCATCAACTTCCAAGGGACAGGAACTCGCTTTTTAAGTTACTTAAAGCAATGCAAAGGGTTGCACCTGCATGACAACCTTGGCTATAAGATGCCTGAAAAGTAACACGTGGGAGTGAAGTAGTTCATTTCCCAGAGCGAGAGCAGAGGCGATTTCAGATCCTCTGTACTGCTGCTGTGTTAATGGAGGGAGAAGCCTAGAATCAGGAGTCTTCCTCACACGGGCCACTCCAGCCAGAAGGCGGCCCTGAATTACACGGAGGGAGACTCGAGTTGCACAGCATTTCTCAGTTACTTCATCTGAATGTCTCCTCGGTCCTCTTCTGTAAAAGTTCATCCTCTTGTGGTTAAAACTGAAACCGGCCAGCTCATTTTAAATTGCTCTTTTCTGTTCCAGATCGCTAAACTTCTGGTGGCGCACGGGTCCGATGTGAATGTCAGCGACAAGCAAGGCCGAACCCCACTTATGGTGGCTTCTTGTGAAGGGCACTTGAGCACAGTGGAATTTCTGCTTTCTGAAGGTACCATTCAGTGGGACCTGGACAGGCTGGAGAGCCGGGTGGGGAGAAATTTAATGAACTATAACCAGGGCGAGTGTAGAGTCTGGCATCTGGGCAAGAACAGCCCCAGGGACCACTGTGATTGGGGGACTGACCTGTTGGAGAGCAGTGTCGGAGGAAGGGACCTGGGGTCCTGGTGGCCAGCAGGATGGCCAGGAGCCAGCAATGGGCCCTTGTGGCCAAGAAGGCCAGCAGCATCCTGGGGTGGATCAGAATGGGGGTGGTTAGCAGATCAAGAGAGGTTCTCCTCCCAGTCTACTCTGCCCTGCTGAGACCACAGAATGTTGTGTCCAGTTCTGGGCCCCTCAGTTCAAGGACACAGAGCTGCTGGAGAGCACAAAAATGATGGAGTGGAGCATCTCCCTGATAAGGAAAGGCTGAGGGAGCTGGGTCTCTTGAGCTTGGAGAAAAGGAGCCTTAGGGGTGACCCCATGAATGTTGATAAATGTGGAAAGGGCAGGTGTCAGGAGGATGGAGCCAGGCTTTGCTCAGGGGCATCTAATGATAGATAGGGCAAGAGGTACTGGGTGTGAGCTGGAACAGAGGAGGTTCCACATCAATCTGAGAAGGAACTTCTTCCCAGTAAGGGTGACAGAGCACCGGAAGGGGCTGCCCAGGGGCATTCTGGAGTTTCCTTCCATGGAGATGTTTAAAACCTGCCTGAACATGTTCCCATGTGACTGGATCTAGGGGATCTTGCTGTGGCTGGGGGTGGTTAGATGATCTTTTGAGGTCCCTTCCAATCCCCATGTTCTGTGATTCTGTGAAAATTAAGGCTGCACAGCCAGATCTGAGACCACGTCTGCAGAGGCTCCGGTGATCTGCTTCCTTAGCAGGAGATCTTCGTAACACAGTTCATGTTCATTTTTGCAGGTGCAGCTATTTCGTCTCTGGACAAAGAAGGGCTGACGGCTTTGAGCTGGGCCTGTCTGAAAGGCCACAGGGAAGTGGTGCAATATTTAGTTGAGAAAGGTGCAACAACGGACCAGACAGACAAAAATGGACGAACGCCCCTGGACCTGGCAGCTTTTTACGGGGATGCTGATATTGTAAGTGCAGCTGACAGAAGAAAAGCCCAGCATGTGTTAGTTTTTCCTAATACAGAACAAAGCTTAGAAAAAATGCTGCCACCAAAACAGAAAGGAGGTCTGAGGAAGCAGCCAAGATGCTTATGCTGCTGGCATAATGGTTTACTGAGAGAACTGTTTCCTAGGCAAGGTTTTAGTACCCAGGTTTTAGTTGTGATCCAGTCCAGCATTGTGCCATTGCAGAATCACACAATCACTCAGGTTGGAAAGGACCCCTGGGATCATCGAGTCCGACCATCTACCCTACCTTACAGGGTCACCCCTAAATCACATCCCTCAACACCTCATCCAAACGGTCTTTAAACACATCCAGGGATGACAACTCAACCACCTGCCTGGGAAGGCCATTCCAGTGCCTGACCACCCTTTCTGTGAAGAAATTCTTCCTAATGTCTAGTCTAAACCGCCTCTGCTGTAACTTGTACCCACTCCCTCTTGTTCTATCACTAATCGCTTGTGAGAAGAGACCAGCATCAACCTCTCCACAACGTCCTTTCAGGTAGTTGTAGAGCACGATGAGGTCTCCTCTCAGCCTCCTTTGCCTCAAACTAAAGAGCCCCAGCTCTCTCAATCTTTCCTCATAAGATTTATTCTCCAGGCCCTCTGTTAGGTTTTACAGCTGCTCTGGAGTGTGTACGCTGTGTCCAGCAAGGGTAGGTGGTAGCGTCAGCGCATCGCTGTTCTGCCTCTTCTAGCAGAAGTGATGCTGGAAGGCTTCTCCTGTTTCTGTTCCCAGGTGCAGTATTTGGTGGAGAAGGGAGCAATGATCGAGCACGTGGACCACAGCGGGATGCGGCCCCTGGACAGAGCTATCGGCTGTCGTAACACAGCGGTAGTGGTTATGCTACTGAGAAAAGGAGCTAAACTAGGTTAGTAGAACAGTGCCACGCACACGAGAAACAAGTGAGCGCCTGCTTTGCTGCAGTTGCTGGCAGAGTGCATTAGGTAAATACGTCTAGAAATACATGAGAGGTTTGTGCAGGGTTTTGTGGTTTGCAGAGGGCAGCTCAAGAGACATCCCTCCCTTTCCTTGAAAAGCAGAGCCCCCAGCTGCCTCACTTCAGATGTGAGGAAATGCCAGTCCCTTGGTTCTGCTCATCACATACGTAAAGGGTACTGTAACTCGGTTAACGCTAATTCTGATGCTGCTAATGCTTTTGGTTGAGAAGTTTTACCTTAAAGAACATCCTTTTAGTACATTGTAGAACTGCAGCACATTTTTGCAAAGGGTGGGCAAGAAAATACATGTCCAAGTCCTGTATCGCCAGTAGGCGAGCGGTGGTGCAGATGTGTACGTGGTAATTACTGAGTCGGTCCTATCTGGGTACCAGAAATGATCAAAGACAGAGCCTTACTTAGGCTTGACCTTTCCCTTGACTTCCACGCTGTCCTGTACTGGCTTTAGACCAGGGATGAAATGAATCGGACCGTCTGACATGTGGCTGCTGTCAGCGTGGGGTGGCAGGGGGCAGGTTTGGCTCCGTAGCTACGGTAAAGACGTTTGGACACAGTAGTAGCAGCAGTTCCGTGCAGGTGAAGTGTGTACTGATAGGATCAGGTGTCAGAAACGCGCTTGCTTCCCTTTTGTCAGAGATCCTTAACATTTACCTTGCAGGCAATGCAGCCTGGGCAATGGCCACCTCGAAACCCGACATTCTTCTTATTCTGCTGCAGAAGCTGATGGAAGAAGGAAACACTCTGTACAAAGTAGGTAGAGGACTTTTTTGTTTGTCTTGATAGCAGAACGTTGTCACTGGACTTAGGTCCAGAGGCTGTATCAAGGTTCTTTAGGCGTCTCCTGCTCAGACAGGATTTGTACTTGCACGTCCTCTCATCTTGGGAGTGAGATCAAGGAATGTCAAACTGCAGGAAGAATCACGGAGAACCGTGAATGTAAACCCGAAGCTGGACCTGTACTTTCTTCTTTCTGTAGAGCAAGTTGCTCTGAACAGTTGCAGCAGTTAGGAGTCAGTTGCTTCTTCAAAGCAACTCAGAGCACAAGGTGCTCGTTTGAAAGTGCCTTGATGAATTGTGGCTTTTGGGAATCCCCTTCAGAATCACGTTCTCACGTGAGTGAGGAGAGGGACAGCTCCTGCGGGGTGTCGTCTTTGCTAGCTCTGACCTACTGCCCAGAAGAGGAGCCTGGTTTTCGTTAGCTGTGTGGCACCCCTGTGTGATTTTGCTTGGCTGAATAAGCGCCGTTCAAAGTCTGCTCTAGCTACAAGACTCGAAATTCATAGGGATTTTAGAAGGGCCCTCAGATACCTGCCATCTTTTCTCTCATCTTCGTTCGATCTCAGATGGCTTTGTGTGGTACAGAAAAGAGACCCCTGAGACTTTGCCCTCATGAATGAGGTTGCACCTGCTTAGACACTTCCAATTTGTGTCTTAGTAAACAGATGAATAAGTTTATTGATGTGGAAATAGGATTAGAGCTTTCTATCCAAGCAGGTACCTGTAAGCAGGGGACGTCTTCCAACCTAAAGGGTAAGCAAGGCAGGTCTCTCAGCCCTGGAGGGCCTCTCCAGTGTCGCCCGTCTCTCCTGGCCCATGGAATATGCTGGTTGTTTGGGGAGAAGGTTAGCTCTCACTCAGCCTCTGACCTTTTCTTCCCCACCCAGCTGACCATGGCTGAGACACCTCTGTGGGTCTGGCAGTTGCTGACCCACATCTGAGTGCTGCACTGCTGCTTTCTCTCTCCCTACCCAGCCCCTCCATTGCCAGAGTGTATTCCGCACTCCCGCCACCTGGCATGGGTGCTCCGCTCCAGGATACACTCTTCTGGAAGCATCTAGGGTTAAGGTTTTCATCAGCCACATCATCAGATACTTGACTGCTCTGTTGTAAGAAAGGACTTGTCTGTACGAACCGCGAGGCCGTTAATCTTTTGGGCACAAGTAGTAGTATCTGTTGCTGCAAGGCCTTCCCCTGGTGAGACACCGTGAGGTGATGGGTCCGCAGTCAGCAGAGGTGGTGAAAAGCCTCTTGTTCCCTCCGTTTGTAGAAAGGTAAGATGAAGGAGGCGGCACAGCGCTACCAGTACGCCTTGAGGAAGTTTCCGAGGGAAGGATTTGGAGAAGAGATGAAAGCGTTCAATGAGCTGAGGGTTTCGTTGTACCTGAACTTATCTCGATGTCGACGGAAAACGAACGTAAGTTTGTGCTGTTACCCTGCTGCCTCGCTGGCGCTTGTGCTCAGATGTTTCTCGTCTGCTCTTTTAGAATCCTTCTCGCTGTGTCCCGATTCCGGGCTTTGCTGTGTCAACAAACGGGGACAGCTCACAGGGGTGCCTCACGGGGACCTGGTAACAGCTGTTCTTGTCGTAGAGTCAAGGGATGCTGTGGGCCAGAAGGGACCTTGGCCATGGGCAGGGACACCTGCCACTAGAGCAGGTTGCTCCAAGCTCTACCCAGCCTGGCCTTGAACCCTTCCAGGCATGGGGCCGTGCAGTGTAGGCGGTTTGATGTAACCCAGTTAGTTTAGAATGATGAACTGCTGGATGGGTTTGGTACTTCTAAAGGACTAAAAGGAAAATGCCACCCCATACCCCCTCTTTGTTATCACACAGCAAAACCTACTCCTTGCATGTGCTGGTTGTTCTTGGCATCTGCTCCAGCTTGAGGGCCTTCTGAACATGGGAGCCCAGCACTTCACACGGGCACTTGCGTCGCTGCTTTTCCCAGCAGTACTTGCTTCCCCCTTTCCCTTCCGTGCTGAGCTGCCTGTCCTGATGCCCTCGCAGACGAGAACTGGCTTTTCCAGTGGCCTTGACAACACACAGTGGCTCTGTGACCAGCTAGTGCCCGAGTGTGTCTCACCAGACCCCACTGATGAACTCTCACTCACATTTTGCTAATACCAGAGGGTGTCACCGGGTACCTAAAGCTCAAGCTTTGGGGTGAAAATGGCTGTATCTTGCTGTGCCAGCTGTCTGCACTTGTGAGCAGCACTGTGAGTAGAGAGCCTGCCGCTGTTCTTTGCTGTAGTGCGTCATCAGCACATTTGTTTCAATCACTAGGACTTTGGTCTGGCCGAAGAGTTTGCTACCAAAGCGCTGGAACTCAAACCCAAGTCTTACGAAGCCTATTACGCCAGAGCGAGAGCCAAGAGGAACAGCAGGTACCGTTCGATCCTGTGCACCTGTCTGCACAAGCTCCTCTTGCTTTTCCACTGCTTGTATTTGGGGCCTGCAAAGAAATCATTGTCCTTGGGCGCTTCCCGTCTGTGTCAGGCCTCTCCATCAGTTACACGCACCCAACCCCAAAAAGCAGTATCAGCTACTCAACAAGTGATCACCAGGCAATCTAGACAGTGACAAGTTGATCTGATGAGGGATCCTTTTAAGTGAAGGAGTGCCTGGGACTGCTGCTCCACTTGACTCAGCAGAATGTTGGCAGCAGTGAGCCACCAGGCTGTTTATCACCAAGAACTGCAAAGTTCAGTCGTTTTGCAGTTCCAGATACAAACAAAGGGCCAGAGCTTCAAGCTGGAGAAACACCAAAACTCAGTGGTGTAGCTATAGTATAGTGAGAGGTCTGCCTTTTTGCTTCACCAGATCTTTTCTAAGCAGATCAGTCAGTGAAGCAGAACTCAGCAGGTCACCCGCTCCAGCAAGAGCAGCAAACGGTTTCAGACAGAGCAGCAGTTCCTGGTGTTACCAGCAGATTTCTGCTGCCTTCCTGAAAAAGCTGTCGCCGTGTGAGGGGAGGGTTCAGGTCTGCACTTCCGCTGTAGGAAGTAATTTCCTCAGTTGGAGACCATCCAGTTCTTGGATTGTCACCACCTGCAGCAGGAGACAGCAAACCAGGACAGTTCTTTGCGGGCGGCACGCGTGCATTAGCAGGGGTCAGTGCAGAGACTGATCTGCCCCAGGTTTTTGCTGCACTGACTCCTTTGTTGTTTTTTCCCCTGAACAGAAAGCTGCTCGCTGCTCTTGCTGACTTACGTGAAGCTGCACAGCTGTGTCCTACCAACCAGGAGATAAAACGGCTCCTGGCGCGAGTGGAAGAGGAGTGCAAACAGTTCCAGAGAACACAGCAACAGAAGCATCAGTCTCCACAGCAACTACAGCACATGGCCCACTCTGATAACGAGGAGGAGGGCCCTATTCAAGGTGTGAATGATAATTTCGATCTCCAGGATGGGGAGGATGAACTGCCAGGCTCTGATGAATCTGTTCCTTCTCCACAAAGGCTGCAGCGTTCCTTAGCTGCTTCATCATTCAACAGGACCCTTCAAGAAGGGGTTCAGCAGAAAGCAAGGTCTGCATCCCCTCAGAGCAGAGCAGGTACCAAGTACCTGAGAGAGCCCGGCCTCGTCATGCAGCCAACAAAGCAGGCACAGATCGTCAAAACCAACCAGCACCTGAGCTCCGGCCAGCCTGCGTCAAAACCTGCAAGCGCTCAGGGTCACACAAAGACGCCGTCATCCTTCCAGCATCTCCCCCAAAGTCCCTTGCCAGTCCGGCACTCTAAAATCCAGCATTTGGACGGGGCAAGCACGTTATCATCTGGAAGCATTTCCGCAGGCCCTAGTTCTGACCTGTGCAATGAGAAGCTTGTGTCCAGCCAGTGTGCCCACGCACAGCGTAACGAGACCATCCCCTCACGTTCGTTTGGGAGCAAGTCCAAAACCACTGACAGGTTACCAGCCCCTGCGCCGATGCATTTCAGTGAAGCAAGGCAGCAGAGTCTTGGGACCAGCAGTGTCTCTTCAAGTTCTCCAGCCAGCAGTGTGATCCTGGCCTCAACCAGCAGCTTAACTTCAGGCGGTAGCTTTTCAGAAAGTATGAAGGGGCTTGGTCCGGACGGTCGGCTCAAGGAGAGCAACATTCATCAAGGTCAGGGTACTCTTGCTGAACACAGACCTCGGAGCACGCCCTTCATGGGGATCATGGATAAGACTGCAAGGTTTCAGCAGCAAACCAGTCAGGCCAGTCGCACCTGGCACCCTCAGGCATCGGATGGATTAGCAACAAATGCTGCTTCTGGGGGCATTCAGACCTCAGGTTTTGAGCAGGTCTCAGTCAAACACTACCAAACCAAAATGTCCTCTGCTGGTGCTGCCCCTGGAGACAGCAACCAGAACGGTCTGCAGGCACAGGAATGTGAGGAGCTCAAGTCCCAGATACTCACTCACTGCCAGGACAATAGAGCACCAACCCAAACTTTGCCTTCCCACCCCGATGCTGGATCCCACCAGCAGCCGCACAGTGGGAAGGAAGCCCCCCTATGCCATGCCGCCTCTACAAAACCAAAGCGCTCGTTCATCGAATCCAACGTGTAAACAGTATTTTGTGCGTTTAAGGGGTTGTAAAACTTAGCTCCTAACACCACAGGTCTGTTACTTCTCCGGATGGTCACATGTGAGTTTAAGCAGTTTGTGCAGACCAGAACCTAATGGGACACAACCACTGTAAACCGTTCCTAGCACCGCTGGACAGTGACAGTAACTGGAAGAGCACATTTGCATAGCCAGGACCATCAAGTCACCAACCAAGGACCTCAAGCAGAGCAATCCCTTTCCGTTACATTTTACCCTTCAGTCAGACTTTCCTTTTACACAGGGCTTTAATTTTGACTTCGGGTTATATCGCATCTCACCCCGGCATCAGAATTCGTGCCTCCAGAACGCTTAAGTGCTTCTCAAACAGTGTTATAAAGGCCTCTGCTGCATCACATCCAGAGCTGTACATGGCTGCAGGTTTTTTTTTTAAATCAAAGATAGTATTTTATCACTTTTCTAGTGGGATCTAATTTGGGTGCATGATGTACATTTAAAAAGCGTCGCTAATTTGTGTATGAGCAAAACTCTAAGGGCCGTGGTTGGACGTGTATGTAAATAGAACTATTTTTAGTAATGGGAAGAAATCAATAAACAGTGACCTTTGCATGTGTATCGCCAGGCTCTGACCACATCGGTTACTGCACTGCAGAGCACACGGATCAGGCATAGTAACAGTACTCGCACTTTACGTAGTTTCTCTAGTCACCTCTGGCGGTGCTACCTTAAAGCAAAAGGGTTTATTGTTTATGTGTGGAAGAGGTACAGCGGTCTTAGGGGAAACCCAGCGAAGGACTGGGTTTGGAAACTTCCCCAGCTGAGGGGAAACCCAGGGAAGTTTGAAGCAAAGTGACCATGCAGCCGCGTGCCAGGAAGACCGTGTCAAGTCTTCTGGATGAAACAGACAGCGGCAAAAACGTCCAGAAAATAACCAGCCGCAGTGAGTCCTGAGGAGTGCGCTGGGGTGGAAGTGCTGGCCAGGACCCCCTCAGCCACTCCGCACGCCTGGCTGGAACACGGTGTTGTGTCTGCGCTGTAAACAGCTGGACCCACTTTGGCAAATTCTTTGAGTTTGCATAATTATGCTTCAGCTTATTTATTGTTTACTGTTCCTTTGGTATTTTGTACGAGTCCTCTATTATTAGTCTTGTCCTGTAGTTCTATTTTTGCACAGCTACTGTATTTTTTCCATACAAAATAAAGATTATTAATATACCTGCGGGATGAGATGCCGTCACCGATGGGCCCAGGGAAAACCACCCACCGGTTTTTCCAACTCCACCTTCAGTACGTGGGAACAGAGACACGTTTTTGGTTTAATTACAAAAATAAATAGGGCTGATTGAGTGTTAGACTCTGCTAATGTCTGACCTTCTGAAACACACCACTTGGCCAGCTCAAGCCTTGGAAGTCACATATGTGATGAATCATTAGGGAGTGGAAGGGACCTCAAAGATCATCTAGTGCAATCCCCCTGCCACAGCATTTTAAAGAAAACCTTTTAAACCCGTGAATCAGAGCACGTCGTTATTTCTGAAACAGAAGAACCTCTCAGCACAATTACCAGTGATTTCAAAACACTATTCAGACAGATTAGAACAGAAGCACTAGTTTTCCGTTCCTGTTTTCTCTGATTACACAGCTAGAGGAACAAATGTTCAGTTTCCCTTCAGTTACTGTTAACAAACCCTTCAGAGCGAAGCAGTGTCACCGTGTTTCTGCTGCGTCTCCAGCCAGCGGCTGATCGCCATCTTCAGCGTCCGGTTTGGTGTCAGCAGCAGGGAGGGGAGGGGCAGATTGGTCATGGGGCTGGATCGTCTGTTAGTGCTGATCCAGTTTTCCATTGCTGTCTTTTCATAGGAGTATCCATCTGCAAAGAAACCATCAGCAAGCACATCAGAGCCGCTCAGGCACTGTGACTGTTTAAATTCAAAAGGAAAGGAATGGAACCTGTATTTCCAGAGAGGATAGATGAGGTGGTCCGTGAAAGCTTTACCGTAACAGAAGCAACTCGAGTTTAAACCCATTACAGTAAAACCCTACACAGTTCTATGCAGATCAGAATTTGCTTCCACTGTTTATACTGTACTTGGCCAACAAACTAGGACAAGCTATCCTAGGCAAACACTGCTGACTCATCTGTCAGGCAGAGCCTTCCCCCAAGGCCAGGTGTGGAGTAAGTGGGGCTAAACACAACAAGTGACTAACAAACACAGTGACTAAAGGCAAGTAGCGCTGCTGACCCCTGTTCTAGTTTCAGTATTTCAGCTCTTCCAGTCAGGTCTGAAACCTGCTGCTGCATAAAGAACAGAAATAGAGCAGTAACCCCCCTGCCCCAGCCCAAGTATGAAGAGAGCCCAGAACACCTCCCTGATTCAGTACAAACCTGTGTTCTCCACCACCGTCCTGACCACCTGAGTTCTCACAAGTCTGTCCTGACTCAAAACTCTATACAGTCACTGTTAGATCATGACAAGAAAGGTGCAGGTCTTCTGAAGAACACATCAAATGTTACGGGCTCCGTGCCCCAAAGATCAGGACTATAAAACACTGGTTCTTCAAAAGCTGCTCCAACTACATGGCATCTTCTGATGGTTGCACAGCTCAGCTCCAAGAGCCTGTTGAAGTTAGTTAAGACTGGTCTCACCCTGTACAACCTTTTAAGAAGTGCCCTACAGATAAAAACATTGTGTGCTGAGAACCTTGGCTTTGGCTCCTCTGCCTCCCTGTGCACACAGTTCCATGCTGCATTTACTGAGCTAAGGCTGTTGTTAGTCTTGCAAGTGGATTTGTAAAAACAGACATGAAGCAACATGTAGAAAAAAGAAATCAGTCTCCGCAGCCTCACCGGCAGCACTGACACATCAGCAAATTCACAGAATCACTCAGGTTGGAAAAGACCCCTGGGATCAGCGAATCCAACCATCGACCCGACCTTACAAGGTCACCCCTAAACCAGATCCTTCAACACCCCATCCAAACGATCTTCAAACACATCCAGGGATGGCGACTCAAATACCTCCCTGGGCAGCCCATTCTAGTGCCTGACCACCTTTTCAGTGAAAAATTTTTTCCTGATACAAAGTCTAAACCTCCCCTGTTGTAACTTGAACCCATTCCCTCTTGTTCTATCACTAATTGCTTGTGAGAAGAGACAGCACCAACCTCTCCACAATGTCCTTTCAGGTGGTTGTACAGAGTGATGAGGTCTCCTCTCAGCCTCCTCTTCTTCAGACTAAAGAAACCCAGCTCTTTCAGTCTTTCCTCGTAAGGCTGATTCTCCAGGCCCTTCACCAGCTTCACTGCCTTCCTCTGCACCTGCTCTAGCACCTCCACATCTCTCTTGTATTGAGGTGCCCAATTCCTTGATGAAGGGTTTCTCTTTAGCTCAGAGACTTAGTTTGGCAAATTAAACATTTACCACACAGTTGTATCTTTCTACAGCTGACAACACAATGTCCACTGTTCGTGTCACCCCCACCTGTTTTTACCCTTAAGCAATTAATTTTAGTCAGTCAACATCATTTAAAAACTCACCTGCTGCAATGACAGGATCCTTCATGAGCTCCCTTGTTATAGGACACAAAAACTCATCAGGGACAGCAACAGAAACAGAGATTGTGCTCATCCTCAGGTCTTCAATTTTCTGGAGGACTTTACTGCGCAGGCCTAGAGACTCTGTAAGTCCGTACGTGAAGTGGACAAGGGAGACAGGCAAGGCAAAGAGGTTCAGGAGTGCATAGGGATCATCCAGTCCAATCCCCCAGCCACAGGAGGATCCCCTAGATCCAGTTGCACAAGAACGTATCTGGGTGGGTTTTAAATGTCTCCAGAGGAGGAGGCTCCACAAATCCAACACAAGCTGTAAAAAACAGCTACGTCCAAAACGAGCTGGCGCAGCGTACGAGCCAAGCTGCAGTCACTTCTCTAAATGCCCACTGCGTTACCGCACACACGACAGGCACAGACAGCATCTGTTCGCAGGGGTTAAACAAGCAATTAGAGAGTGAAAAAACCCCTGAACACCATTAATACTGCAGGTGCTGACTGCTGCATCCTTCAGTGATGTCAAATGATGATCTTTCGAGGTCACTTCCAATCCCTACTGTTCTGTGATTCTGTGTAATGTTCTGTAATACCACTCTGGCTAAAGCTTAAGTCACTGAACCTCCCTCAAATTCCTGTGTGACCTGTGGAGCCTGAGTGCAGCCTGACTCTGTCCAAGTGTATGAAAACTGCATTAATTTGGGGGTTTTCTTTTTCTCTGAAGGAAGAATACTCTGATCTCGGGTTTGTCGGACTTGCAAGACTGTCTCTCTACAATGTATGGCTGGCCCTCCTAACTGGCTTTCACTCCAGCATTTAAAATATATTCTGAAGAATAAAACCTGTTCAGGTTTCGATGCTCTTACCGATTTTTAATTCATTAGCCAGACTTTCTTTATCGAGTTTCAGCAGTTCCTTGCCATCAATGTTATTTGTTTTGAAAAGCCCAACAAAGTCGGTTAAATTTTGTCCACAAAGCCAGGCTGAAACATCATCCTCTGACCAGTCCTCAACTGCCACCTTGGATCCATCTCCTACAGAGTTTCCTTTGGAAAGGAAACATAACAGAGGGTTAGAAAAATCGAAAATAAACACCAACAAAACCCAAACAATTAAAACCCCCGAGGTGTTAAGAACAGTGGCAGTAACAAATGTCGCTTCAAGTGCTCCCAGTACTATACATCCCAACATCTAATGATTCTATGATGTAATCAAATGCTCATCAGATAGCACTTGGGTGGGGGTAATAATCTGGGGGTCACTGTTCCCTACCAGTGTTCTGAGTCTGAAGATAAATAACGTAACACAAACCTGAGGTTCCCCACTACCTGCCTGTACAAAAAAAAAAAGGGGGGGGGTGCATCCTCAGAAAGTATCACAGGATCATTCAGCTTGGAAAAGACTCTTGGGATCACTGAGTCCAACCATCAACTCTACTCTGCAAGTTCACCCCTTAAACAGATCCCCCAACACTACATCTAAGTGACCTCTAAAAACACATCCAGAGATGGAGTCTCAACCACCACCCTGGGCAGCCCATCCCAGTGCCTGACCATTCTCTCAGTGAAGAATTTCTTCCTGATGTCCAGTCTAACCCTCCCCTGTTGAAGCTTGAAGCCCTTCCCTCTGGTTCTGTCGCTAGTGACCTGTGAGAAGAGACCAGCACCAACAT